>OX401412.1:21353340-21373340 GCA_947846245.1 Cerastoderma edule | reverse complement strand
TCACCGAATCAAGAATTTGTCGCATTTACCCATGTATATGATACACATGGCTATCGTGATCTTAATAGTAAGAGAAATAAAACAGAAATTGTTTACTTGAGGATTTGTGCAATTTGAAATTTAATCAGTATATTTCAAGAAATCTCAGAAAGAAAATACATTTTGAGTTTGGTTAAACTTGTAACGAACCGAGCAAATAAACCTGTATAAAACACATGCACATCCGATCAGTGAAAAACACTGTCGTCCACTGATCAGTTGTATTTGTTTTTATATATATGCATGGTCTGTATAACAATGCATTTGGTTCCCTAATTAACATAAGCGTTCCACAAACGTTACGGAAATCCAACCTCCGCAATGCTCGTCTCGAGTCTTGGCCTATGGGATATACATGTGCATTGGAAAGGAAACACCATAGGAGGAGACGTCTTCATCCAACATCAATGTAACGAACCGATCAAATGAACCTCTATAAGACACAATGATATCCGATCAGCGAAAAGCACTGTCGTCCACTGATCGGTTGTGTTGTATATTGAAAAACCTGCATGTTCTGATTTTTTGTTCTCTATAATAATACTTTTAGTTCCATAATTTGAATAAACGTTTCACGAAATCTTAAAAGCGTTCCATGTACTTTACAAATTTACCAATCGCTGTGAGTCTTCGATTTTTAACATTTCAGTTTTACACCATGGATGAGGAATATAGATGCGATGTACACGGGGAGAGAGCAACGGCCTTTTGCAGGGTACATAAAACACTCTTATGCACCAGGTGTTTTGTACAGAATACACATCAGGTCGAGGACTGCGAGATTTCGGAAATGAAAGACCTCTCATCGACCGACAAACTTTATCTGACTATCAAAAGTTTGGAGTCTTTTATTAAAGAAAAAGATGGCGTACGAAAAACGGAACAGAAATCGTTAATTGACCTTCACGAGGCTTTAAAAAATCAAGTCGAGAAATGTTTTCAGGATCTTCATTCGAAGTTGGGGAAAATGAAAGAGAACACATTAGATTACCTTAAACGATCTATTGATAAGCGCAACAACGCTTTAGGAAGGCGTTATGGTGTTCTAAGTGAAAGCAAAGCTAGGGTTTTGCAGTACATGAGGGATATCGAGACAGAACCTGACAGACAAGACATTGGAAATATCAAGAGGGAGCTTAAACAACTTAAAACCAGGGTCGATGATCATACCCATGCTTCTTCAAAACCTGTTGAAGGCACGTTTAACCAACTCAGTAAGTACTTCACGACTACCGATGTGCTTGGGGACTTCGAATTTAGTGATGAACCGTACGTAGTCGTTGACGAATTGAACTTACGCCAAGTCCATGGTGATCAAGTTTGTGGAAATTCAGCCTTATCTGGACATACCAACTTTGACACCGTTGAATCGGATGACTACGGATGTGTAGCCGGAAAAATGCCACCCTCTATTTCGTCAGATGGGGACATAAAATGTGAAAGAAGCACACCGTCGAACCAATGTGTTATCAAGAAGATAGATGTGCTGTCAGACAAACGTGTTGTTGTCCTGGATACAAACCATCAGAAATTGCTTTTGTTGGATCATGACGGACATATCATCCAGGAATTTGTTGAAAATGGAACCAGCGTCAAAATGATTGACTTTTGCGCAATAAAGGACGTATTATTGGTTGTGCTTGGAAATGATGCCACCGGTACATTTATTTCAGAGGTCGTTTTTGCCAAAAATGCCTTGAATAGCAAGAGTAAGAATTATTTAGCCGGTAATCAATTACAGCAAATGCTTCAACATGTCATTCTGTTTTGTTTCGAGACAGGAATTCTTCAGAATACGTATGTCATTGGATTTGCAGATAGGATCGTGAAATACAAAGCAGGGAAGATTGATAAAGTCGTATCTCTTGATGATAAGCTTGTTCAAGATCCAACCACTGTCCAGAGCATTTACGACTTTCAAACGAACGTCATCTTTATTTTGGACAAAGGGAATGGTCGCATTGTACACTACGATTGCAAAGATAAAAAAGCAATTTGGACATTCACGTCAAAGACTGAATCATTTCGCCCTCTTGCAATGTACAAAGTTAAAAAGGAATTTCTTCTTCTTTGCCCGGGGAGGATTCTCTGGATCTGCAAATATTCGGGCCAAGTCTTATATGAGAAAGAAATCGCCTTCAGCAAAGATTTGGTTTCCTTCTGTGTCGATGGAAAGGCTGTTATCGCCACTTACGGAACGAGTGGAGGAGTATTTAGGATTGTTAAGCATCCGAACGCCCTTATCAAACAGAAAAATTAAGAAATAGATAAAAAAAAAAAAAGAAATACGTGAGACTCACAAATATATATTTTGAACAGTGGGAAAGGATACAGATGCGATTTTTATGTATATTTACGAATAAGTTCAGACAATGTGTCTCGAAAGCAATTTTTAAAAATGAATAAACAGATGTCACAAATATGTTCTTAATTTCATTTGAACTTGACGTAACAAACAAACATTGCACGAGTATCCTCTGTACAGATCATATAATTGTACCCAATACGTTGGGATAATAATAAGGTGAAATACGCTAATGCCTGCATGATGGACTGAAATTGGGGTGCATTTTGTTTCAAACGCCTGTCTCACAATGGTTTTTTTCACATCGAAGATTGTCCTAATAAATGTGCAAAGAAAGCGTCTCCAAAATCATCCGAGACTTAGGTGTGAACATAAATCATGTCGCAAAGGTAAATTTTTCTTGTGAACCTATACAGTATATAAGTCACATTTTCGGTCATATGAATATCGCAAACGTTAGCTACGACTTAAATAGGTCTTAGCTTTAATTATGATCCATACCACTCTTTAAGGCCTTCATTTTCTTAAAACAATGATTGGGCTTTACCTTCTTTAAATCAGGAAGGAAAATATGTTTTAAGATTAGATAAAAACGTATTAGATACAGAGGACATCAATGCGAAGTAGACAGAGGCTCGATCCCTTACGTTTGCGATTTTCCAAGGATGGCTTGAATTCCTTAGGCCAATACGAATTAGATGGAAGAAATAATTGTACAATCATCCGAAACGTAAACGTTAACCTTAAGTTACACTCCTTTGTGAGAAAGGCCACTGGGTACGGTTTTACTAAACAGCTTTAGGACAATAGTTGAATAAGTCAAAACTGATATACATCGATGATATCTTAAAACAAAAGTACAATAATGTAATGCGACTAATTATTGGAAGCGTCTCACAGTGGCGGTGCCAATGATGTGTTACTTTGCCATATTGCTAAGCCCAATATTGGAAAAGGAGGGAATGCTGTTATGAACATTTATTTTGCATTAACTGTTTAGTTAAATGGTACCCTGGACTGTTAGTGTTGTTTGGAAAACATATTTGAAATTGTCGTGAGAACAAAGGCAAACTTTAGATAGGATATCATTTAGTTGTCCAATAAACACTTCCAATGAAAAAGATAGCAATTTCAATTAAGATAACCCAACATCTTGGGAGAAAAAGCTATCACTTTTTATCCACTTGTCCATAGTAATCAATTTAAAACATTGCACGCAACCTCAATTACAGCTTTATTGAATTGCTGGTATGTTCATCTGACTGCTTTCTATGCGTGTCTCACTCTCCATTTCATTATATGCCTTCAACAGTTTATAACTTTGATATTTTTGTTCTCTTACCTGGTTATATAAATGATTTGACTAAAGTTTCCGCTAAATGTTTTATAAATAACGAATAAGATAAGTAAAAACTGTTTTATTTCAATGTTTGTTTGTTTTGTTGAATCACCATCACTTTCGTAAAAGTTAAACGGTTTTAAGGTTTCATCGTTTAGACGTTTGCGTCTCATCACCTTCAAACCTAAAGAGGAAGACGTTGAGCAAAGTCTGGTTTTTCCAAATTTAGGCAAGCAGTTAAAGTCATTTTGAACACCAGCAAAAATGTTAGTTTGTCTCTTATTTTTTCCTTATTTGATTATGCAGCATTGGTATTCTTTCTATTTGTCGCAATGGTTTATTAGCAATATACTACTATTTCTTCCCTTTTTATAGTCGTCTGCTTTTGCTTTCAATTTGGACTAGCCACAAAGTACCATATAAGGGGAAATCACTCTGGGAATTGTATGATAAAATTGGTTAACACCATCTGCCGGCGTGGCATACCCTTAAGTAGGTCCTTGATGTTTCGTACAAGATAACAGAAATGTTTAAGGTCAAACAATTCAGGTGAAATTTTGTAATAATAGATCATGATTATCATTGAGAATAAAGTTAACAATTCCTAGACGTGACAGACGATTTAGCTCATTGTCTTATGTTTAGATGAAATTATGGAGCAAACGATGAAACCGTCCATAATAAGCACTTTATACAAGCTCCTTTTGATACGTGTAAGAGAAACGGATAAGTAAGACAAAAAGCTTTTTGTCGATATGAGAGCCGAAGATTTGCTCGATCAATCAGATGTGGCTGTAATAGACGAAAGTAAAATATCATAAATCATTACCGTGACAAAAGCGTAAATTAAGTTGATTGAAATGTTTTTTTGTATTTTTTTGCGATGAAAAGTGGATTCTGGTTTTATTGATTGCACGAAATGTACCTTACCAGCAGACAGGTCTGGAAAAATAAATCAAGAAAGTCGTTTTCAGATAAGAAAACGAAACTTTAAACCATCAAAAGAAGGATACTGTTCTTTGCTTTCCCAATTAATTTATGACATCAGCTATGCTTATCAGTTATAAATCTTATCTTTTTTAAACGTGCGATCTGTATTTTCTTCAAAGTCATTGAATGTTTTTAGCCAATTGTAAAATGAAAGATAAAGTTGATTAGCCCAAATTCTAAGCATCAGTAGAAGACAATTGTGGAGTACGAGCAAACGAATAGTTCTTTGTGACATTTGAGAGAGCACCACCTTGACAACTGTTCGTTATGTCGTTATGTGGGCCGGGTTTTGGTTGGCAAGAAAATATCGCCAAACTTTCATTATTTCTTTTTTAGTGGGGGGGTCATTTTATTTATCCTCACCACACAGGTAGAAACTTCACTGTTTGATTTACATGATTCATTTGGTAAAAACTGAGATGAAAGAATGGACGCACTTCTCCTTACAACTTTATGAGACATATTTCAAGAAGACGGACTAGGTATACCAAGGACTTTGCATTGAATGCTCATCATAACCGAACTCCTAATTTGTCGACTTGAAACTGAACAAGGATGGTTTTGTTCCACTAGTCTTAATCAGCCATTTTAACATGCTTGTTTTGACTTTGACCCTTTCCCACAATCTGGGAGTTTGTAACATTCTAAACTGACAGCAATGGAAGACGATAACGATGCAAGGAAGAAGAAAAGAACGTTTTCTTTATGATAAAGGCTTTAACATAAAACAATTATGACAAAAAGGAGTAGCAGCTCATTAGACATGTCCTATGTCTTAAGTAGCATATACAACAGGGTTTATTGTAAAGAAAGCGAAAAAGGCGCCATGGGAATAATCAATTGCGATGCCAACTTTGAGCGTTTTTTGTGTGTCTTTTCTTTAATTGTTGTTTTCTTTTTATCTAAAGTATCGGCTCAATACCGTTTTATCCGAACGACCAATGTATATCTAATCACCGATCGTAATATATCAAACATATCTTATCTTGAGGGTCCTTCGTTCAGTTCCATGAAAGACACACAACTACAAGCACGCATGTATTGATTAGATAAAAACACTCGACAATTTGCGTTCTGGCTTCTAATTGTAAGTGATTTGTATTTTAATTCATTAATTATAAATTATGTTATATATCGAAATGACATAGGACGGTGGACATAGTCGGTCAGAATATGATCTGCAAGAAATTTAGCAGTTTGGACCTTTAAGTGTCGATTTTATTCCTTAATGGCTCGTATTGTACCACCTTGTCTAAACAGGACAATTAAAAATCGTAACATGAAAATAACAGTTCTCATGCTAAGACACAAAAGCGTTTGCGAAGTGTTTAGGGCTTGCTATCCAGCCTTTCAAACTTACAAAAAGAATATGTTGACAATGTTTTTTCTGTCATTTCATTCTTAAAGGTTTTTGTTCCAAGATGTGAGGAAATTTGGAATTTATTTGTTTGATAACTGTACATCCGTTGTACTGTCGTGTGAAACGTAATTGGGCATAGTTATTGAAAGCAAACTTAGGTCTACTTAAATTTTTGGAGCCATTATACAGTCAATTAATATGCTTTTAAACCCGAAAGCGTTGCAACGGTTTTGAGATCAACCGCATAAAGACTTTACATGCTTTGATATATTGACGCTGTCTGAATAAATCATATATTTAGCAGCTTGGTCTATTTCTAAATGAAATTATACAACAATACATAAACAGTTTTGTTTCGACGGCTCTTTACTTTTACTTCCATGTTGTCCCGCGTGAGAACAAGCAACTTCAATTAGTGACCAGTGACTGTTTCGTTTATTTTGCATTTTCAGCGAGAAGCATAAAAAGAAATGAATCTAAGATAAAACGTAGTTATAAGCATAAAAGTACTGAATTAAGCATATGTCACATTTAATCATGTATATGATACACATGTATATCGTGTTCTTGGCCGTTACAGGAAAAAATACCAGGAATAGTTTTATTGTACTTACTAAATGATTTATGCAATTTGAAAATAAAAATTAGCAGAGTTAAGGAAATCTTCAGAAGGGAAATAAATTCTGAGCTGGGTTAAACTTGCCAATCGCTGTGAGCCTATGCTTTTTCACATTTCAGTTTTACACCATGGATGAGGAACATAGATGCGATGTACACGGGGCGAAAGCAACAGCATTTTGCTAGGTACATACAATACTCTTATGCACCAAGTGTTTGATAGACAACAAACATAAGGTTGAGGACTGCAAGATTTCCGAAATTTCGGAAATTAAGGATCTCCCATCGTCCGTCAACCTTCATCTGAATATGAAAGTTTGATCTATTTCATTAAAGAGAGATTAAAGCGGAAGAAAAATCGTTAATTGATCTCCACGAGGAATTACAAAAGCAAGTATACGCCTATTATCAAGATCTTCAATCAAAATTGGGAGAAATGAAACAGAAAACTTTAGATCATCTTAAACGATCCATTGATAGGCGCAACACCGCTTTGGGAAGGCGTTCTGATATTCTTAGTGAAAGCGAAGCGATGATTTTGAACAAAATGCAGGATATCGAGATAGAGCCTGCCAAACAAGATATTGGAAAAATCAAAATGGAGTTGGTACAACTGAAAACCAAGATCGATAAGCGAACCCCAGCTGTTCTGATACCTCTTAGAGGCAAGTTTATACCATTATGCAAGATCATCACGGCTGAATTGCTTGGGGACTTTGAGTTTAGTAACGAACTTTACCAAACAGTGGACGAATTGAATCTAGGTCCAATCCATGGTGACAAAGGTAGTGGAAATGAAAAAGATAAATCTAAAAAGTCGGATTCACTCCAATCAAACGAGGGAAACGTTCGGGGAGACGAAAAATGTCCTTGACGACTGATGCTACAACAACCAGAATTTCAGCAGCCAACTTTGACACCGTTGAATCGGATGACTACGGATCTGTAGCCCGAAAAAGCCCACCCTCTATTTCGTCAGACGGGGACATAAAATGTGAAAGTAGCACACCGTTGAACCAATGTGCTATCAAGAAGATAGATGTGCTGCCGGACAAACGTGTTGTTGTCCTGGACACAAACCATCATAAATTGCTTCTGTTAGATCACGACGGACACATCATCCAGGAATTTGTTGAAAATGGAAACAGCGTCGAGATGATCGACTTTTGCGCAATCAAGGACAAATTGGCTGTGCTTGGCATTGATGACATTGGTACTTTTATTTCAGAGGTTGTTTTTGCCAAAAGTGCGCTAAAGAGCAAGGGTAAGACGTATTTGGCGGGCGATAAAGTGCAGCACATGCTTCAACATGTCATCATGTTTGGTTTCGACACAGGAATTCTTCAGAATATGTAAGCAATTGGGTTTGCTGATAGGATCGTGAAATGCAAAGCAGGAAAAATTGAGAATATCACACCTTTCGATGACAAGCTTGTCGTTCCAGATCCCCCTGTCGATGTCCAGAGCATTTACGATTTTCCAAAGAACGTCATCTTCATTCTCGATAAAGGGAACTGTATGATTGCAAAGATGAAAAAAAGATTTGGACATTCCCATCAAAGAATGAATCATTCTGCCCTCTTGCCATGTACCATCAGCAAGTTAAAAAGTATTTACTGCTTCTTTGCCAGGGGAGGATTATTTGGATCTGCAAAGATTCGGGCCATGTCTTACACGAGAAGGACATCAGCTTCAGCAAGGATTTGGTTTCCTTCTGTGTCGATGGAAAGGATGCCATCGCCATTTATCGAACGAGTGCAGCAGCATTTAGAATGACAAAGCATCCGAACGTCCTTATTAAACAGCAAAATTAAGTATTTGATAAAGATACAAGAGTCAGGAAAGTAGATTTTAAACAATGGAAAAAGCTACAGTTTTGATTTAATTGTGTATATTTTCGAATAAGTTAAGTCTTGAAAACAATTTGCTGAACAATGTATAAATGAATAAACTGATATCACAAATCTGTTGAATCATCTTCCTGAACTCGATGAAACATACAATCAATGCATGAGTATCCTTTGTACAGATTATACGATTGGACCAAATATGGGACTTATTAAAATATAAGGACAAACTCGACGTTTATACCTGCATAATTGATAAAATTGGAAATGCCTGTTTTACAAGGGTTCGTACGACAATGTCCCTTTCAAGTGTACATAGAAAGTGTCTCCCAAAGAATAGTCACACTGACATGTGAAAAAGGCATCCAAGGGTATAATTTTTACTAAACGGCCAAAGGGCAATATTTGCACCTGTCAAAACGGATATAAATGTACATGGATTATATCTTCAACAAAAGTACAATATAGTAGTGTAAGTCATAATTGAAAGTATATCACAGAGGTGGTGCCATTCATGTGTATCTTTGCGATATTGCTAAGCCGAATTTTGAAAAAGGAGGGAAAGTTACGAAAATATATGTAGCATAATCTGTTAAGTAAGAACGTACTCTGGCCTGTAAGCGTAGTTTGGAAACACTTTCAATGAACCGTTTCAAATTCCAATGAATATTACCCTTCTTCTTGGGAAAAAAGGATATTACTTGTTATCCACTTGTCCATAGGTTCTTTACTTATTAATTTCAAACAATGTATGGAGCAACGATTCCAGATTAATTGAATTTCTGATATGCTAATCTTTACTGCTTCCTGTATGTGTCTTAGTCTCCATTTCACTACATGTATATGCCTTCTATAGTTAATAGCTTTGATGCTTTGGTACTCTTACCTTTTATGTAAATGAATCGACTTAAATGGGCACTAAGTGTCAAATAGTGATTAAGATAAGTAGAAATGTTTTATTATGAAGTATGTTCGTTTTGCTCTAATCACCATCAAATATGGTAAAATGACAGTGGTGTTTAGTTTCTTTTAAATGTTGCTTGGCCCAAATTCAAAAAGCATCAGAAGAAGACAATTATAGGATACGAGCAAGCGTATATTCTTTGTTTCATTTGGGAGACAACCACTTTGATCAATGATAAATTTCTCTTAATGTGAACGGGGTATTAGTTGGCAAGAAATAAACGTCAAACTTTGATTTTCTTCTGTTTCATTTTATATATCTTCCCCACACAGTTAGACATGGTTCAGTGTTTGAAAACAAACATTTAGTTGGTTAGAATTGTTTTGTCAAGAGAACGCACTTCTCCTTGCACACAAATAAGACACAGCAGCCGGGCGACTTAAACCTTTACCAAACACCAAATGTTCGAGTGTCCCAAATTGAAAGAGTTTGCAGATGACTTTTCAGAATGTGAAGAAATTGAAAAACAATCTTTTGAAATAGGCAGAAAACATCGTGGGAAAAGGAGAAATTGTCCGTTTAGAGCAATTTCACCTTTTCCCTCAAATGTTTTCCAGAGTCCTTTCCAACAAACTGGTCAAATATTGTTATTGTTTGCCAATGGGTTAAACAAACATTCTAGAAAAAGGGACGTTTCATTGAGTGCTCATCATAACCGAGTTTCCATTTGAACTTAGGTTATTAAGGATGATTTCGTTTCACTGGTCCTAAAGCCGCGTGCTGCATTGTTAATGAAGGTTGCATTGTTTCTCATACGTATGTAATCGTTGTGGAAATTGTACATCTTACAAAAAAAAGTCATTTTTCCTTTCCTTGTCCTTTAATAGTTTTATTCTGTTCGACTTTGAAACGGGAATAAAAATATTTGTAATTTTCGGGATATTCAATTCTCACCTATATGTAGTTACTATCTTAGACCAATACGTTGTGAGCGAATTATTGTTTTGTTACTTTGACGTCACATTTTATTTCATCAATAATACAACTTTGAAATACTTTTTCGCCGCTCTGATAACTGAGTTAGGTGTCGTCTGGAGACTATAACACGTATCATTCAAAGGTTCCCTTCGTACAATGATGAATAAGTAATTTTAAGGAGAAGATTCTCAAAACTAATGAGGTAATCGGACGTAATAGGTTATCTGCGGATCATAAAACAGTCTTCAATGTAAACAATGATTATAGATTGAAAAATTTCAACGAACAAGGAAGTAAACTTGACCTTTTCTAAAATAATTTGACGCAATAGGGAATTATTGAGATGTTTTTTGCATTCAGCATTATCTAAAATCTAAGGCTCTCTTCGCGTCGAATAACTTTGACCTTAAAGAAATCTGTCTTTTAAATGGGAATGAAAAATATGTATACTCGCTTACCATGGGAGGTTGACTCGGTATCTTCTTTGGAGCTATCATTGTATTTGCAAATAAAAACAGAACAGATACGTTATATTAAAATTAGTGTAGAAAAAGGTTTTCGTATTCGGACAAGTTTATCCAAACCAGATTTGGCCACCCCTGATTTTTTTGCTTGATTTCTCTTTCTTTTATCACCATTAATTTACCAACACACACATTTCTGGAGTTTATATATTGTTAAAACAGTGCAAATCCTGAATCAGAAGAAATAACCAATTAAACATGTATAGGTTTTAACTTTTACCAGTTCCCACAACCTTGGAATATGTACAACTTGACAGCAATAGATGGTGACAAAAATACAGGAAAATAGACATAAAAAAAGACAAAGGTTATAGAAAAAAACATTTGTTACAAAAAGAATAAACTGCTCATTAGACCTTTCCCAGGTCTTTTGGTAGTAGATACATCAAGGTTTATGATGGAGAGAGGATATAAAATCGCGATGTGAACCGTTTTATCCTCACACGACCAACTCATATTTAATCGCTAGGAGACCATACTATACCAAATATGTCTTTAATGTACTTTGTTCAGTTCCACGAAAGACAGCAAACTACAAACACGCATGTATTGATTTGATAAAAACATTCGAGGGTTTGCGTTCTTTATTTATAACGACACGCGCTCATGTTTGTTTAGGAGATACGCGGGTCGATTGCACTATCGATTTTTTGCTTAACCCGTTGGACTCGGTGGTTCCAAACCTTCATTTAAATATGATGGAGTGGATGCCGGGCTCTTCGGGGGAGGTTTTGGGTTTATTAGTTCATGCTGCGCTGTGCTTCCGCAACTCAATACCGGCATGGAATTTCCTCCTGTGTGGACGGGTGGGGCCCATTCCGGGGTGTCCAGAAGTTGTCTGCATTCGGGATGGGCCGCACTCATCTATTATGGGGGAATTCATTGAAACCCATATTGAATTTAGGCGGAAGATTCGAAAGATCTCCGTTCTGGTTCGTTTTATTTCTATTTCGCTTGTTGGTGGGAGGGATACTTAATACAGTCTTTGTTTCTTGTTTCTCCTCTGCGGAGGGGTGGGGCCTATTTCGCGGTGTCCAGAATTTGTCTGCATTCGGAATGGGCCGGACTCATCTAATATGGGAGAGAATGGTACAACCCATATTGAATTTGGGCGGATGATACTGAGGATCTCCGTTCTTGTTCTATTTTATTTCCATTTCGCCTTCAAGTGGGAGGGATAACCTTAACATCTTATCTCCGATGAATTGCGGCCGGCATAGTAATGTAACGACCAGCGTGCTCCTCCCAGTGGTTCAAATCGGTACAATATTTTAATATTTTTAATGCATAATTTTTACCCCCCCCCCCCTCCTTCATTTTTGTTATTATGGAAATCTGGACTATATCCAACCCCCTTAAAGCGAGCATACAGCTTCGCAGCAGGTTTAAGAATTTTAACCCACTGCGCCATGCGATTTATTGCGTAAATAATAAATGTCTAACCGTCCTATTTAGCCATTGTCATTTTTGCCTGTTGTAAATATTTTCAGGCCGTCTGTGATAAATTGTTTATTAATTTTAGTAATTTATTATCGAGCTAGATTCTTGTTCACAGGAGTGGAAGCATTATAATGTAGGCTCAATGGGGTTGCGATTTATTTTATTCATATGTTTTATGATACTACAGGTTAAAGAGTTTTAAGTAGAAACTATGGATAACAAGTCAGTCTTTATCATAAGCTGATGCTTATTCTATTTACAGCGGAGGTGGGGGCGGCTCTGGATCGGACACCTTCATTAGTTGTCCGGTCCCGAGCCCCACCCACCTCCATCCCAGGCTTGCTGGACTGTGCGAGCAGACGACCGTTTTCGCTAATTTTAGTGTAGAACGGGAGGAAACTCGTACAGTCCAGTAAGTTTGTAATGCACCAGTTGTCTCCCATCTCAGGTTGAATTCGTCCAGAAAAGTGCCGACCTAGAGCTCCAAAACGGATCGAAATTCAACCAATGAGAATCGTTATTACATCGGGAACAACCCTTTCAACACTTTAGGGGTCGGCCTGGTCTAATTTCCCCCCATCTCCACCATGTTAAATAGCAACCGTTTGAGCAGTCACAGAGACAAACTGCTCCCATACCGTACTTTCTCGTGACCATGTCAACTTTAAACTATCTTAACACAATCCATTTGGGGGGGTTAAATGTGCATCATGACCGATCCGTTTTTTTGCTATCGGCTGATTTCCAGAGAGGGGGCGTGTCAATTCAAATAGTAGAGGTCACGACCAGACTGATGACAGACATCTTTGGTTCTCACCGCATGGAGAAGTAGTCCTGTAAAATACAAACAAAACACATTTAAAACTTGCAGGAGAAGACAAAGCAATCACACAGTACCAATATATATACTCTAAATCTAACAATTTCCTGTGAAAACACCTTGGAAGTGGGACTTTCAATATTTCAAAGAACTACTTTCTAGTCTACAACGACCCGGAAGTGATTCGACACCGGGCCAACACCTTTACATAGCCCACCTATACCTAACGCAGTTACAGCTTAGAGGCGCCCTGCTATAAAAACGCGTCAGTATTCCCCCTCTGTGTGTGAGGGATCCAATCGGCGTCGGGGGGAAATATGGGCACCAATCAGAAAGAAGGTGGGATTGACCAATAAGATTGCTTATTGCTTCCATTTCCGGTGATTTACAAAAAAAACAAAAAAACATGAACGATTGTTAACATTTGATCGACGGGAAATATGTATTCGTTTTTAAACCAAAGCAGAGTCATTTGATGAAATCCATTGTCGAAGGAAAAGACACTTTAGATTCAATTTTCATAAAACATCTCTTACATAAAATAGGTAAACTCAACATTCATTCGGACTGTTTGTCAACTCCATATCACGATGCTAAAAATGAACATCAACGCCTCCCTGATTAAATTGATAAAAACAAAATCAACATTTTTGGTTTGAAGCGATTTGTTTCGCCACACTTATTTCGAAAACAATCCTTTGTGAATATTTGTGTTAATAAAAAGATAGTCACCAATATGTTCTTCCTCCCTTCCCATTCTCTTCTGCTTCGTCTACTCAACTCCTTCTTAGTGCTATTTTAGACTTGAGAACAAATTTGATTATGTCAAATGCCAATTTTAAAAAACACTATACTGTATATATATTTATATGATGTAAATGTTATTGTAATTTAATTTGAATAAATGGGTTGTTGTATGACAATTCAAAGGACAAAAAACAAAACAAAATTTTCGGACGTAAATCTTTCACGATGACTGTAAAGGTGTCCGAATAGAATCCGAATAGAATGACAATCATCGTGAAAGATATACAGGTACGTCCGAAGTATTTCGGAACCATTTAATGTGTGATACCTTAAGATTTCTAATTGTGTTGAATGAAAATTTATCATTGGTTCACGTAGATTTCTTTATATACTGAGAGAAACAACCCGAAAATTGTGATACATTTGAATAACGCATCAAGGCCACAAAGAAGTAGACAAAACTAGGCCGGTTGGGTCATCGATTGTCAAGAAGTCTTTCTCCAGTCTATTTCTTTGAATCTAATTCTTAGCTTCTTGAAACCGTAATTGACCTTACGACACAGAGCAGTTAACCACGCCCACCAAAAACAGGGGAGGTCACTCTAATTTTCTCCGACATTCCGAGTAGAATGTAGCCTGGAGTCCTGGCCCATGCTAACCCGCATTAGGTATACAAACGGACCAGGCTCCACCAGGCTAGGTAGGGAATGTAGAATACCGTCAGATCCCTGTCTGACGATTTCGGATAATCTTATTTGAAATCGGAGATATTCTAACAAAATAAACACTTGCCTTTGTTGCTGGATGCTACGTACGTAGCGTGACAATTTGTAAATAAGATGTTAAATTTGTGAGCGTTAGCATATACATAGTTAATAAGCTCTGTTATATGTGTCTTTGGCGTTATAGGAGTGATTAACCCCAGCGGTGTGGGGTCCGATCGGCACCAAATACGATCGGTTCATAGTCCCACCAGACTCGGGTCTGATCGACATTGGTCCGTTCGGCACTGGTTCGACCGGACCTTCAAGATGACCGTATTACATGCTACTTCAAAACAGTTATTATGCAATATTTGATCGTTACGAACAACATGACCTCATATTTTTGTTTAACGTTTTAAATTTTGATTCTTCTAAAAAAGCGTATCTTGAATGATTCAAAATGCAGACCTACTAATTTTATCATGTTAGAAATGGTATAATAGTGCTAGTCATGTTGATTACAACACCCTATTTTGTAGCCATTTAAGATGATAAAAAAGCCATTTGAACATAATATTTTGAATGCTACTCACTCGATTGTTCTAACATTTCCTACTTGATCACGAACTGAGGTTCATTTTACCAAACGCAACATTTTCATCTGTCCCAAATGTAAAGAGTTTGCAGACCACATTTCAATGAAAATGATGAAACATCCTTTGATAGGGCAGAAAACATTGTCGGTAAATGAAAACTTCCTCGTTAAGAGCAGTTTCTCCTTTTCTCACAATATTTTTCATAGTTGTCTGTAACAAAGTGGTCAAATGTGGTTTTTGTTTGATAAAGGGTTAACAAACTTCGATTAATACAAGGATTAAGGGTTGTTAGCTAAATAACATCAATCTGACACAAATTGCACTTTATGGTCAAGTCACAAATCCTTTATTGTTTAGCCGATCGGCGGTCTTTGTGATCAACCACTAACCACCAAGGGTGTGTTTTACAACATATCAAAGCAATCATGTCTCCTCAAATTCTTTATTGTATCCTGATTAATTGCAACAAGGTTCTATGTGTTTGTCTTTTGTAATGGCTTTAAAATTTGGATACGATACATCGATCATTACAGGTAGGCGGATTGATGAGCTATAACAAAAAAAGTAAATTATTTGATAAAGTGCTCTAATGGTCCATTTAAGAACAAAATTTATTGATTAAAATCCAATTTGAAATTTTTTTATATATCTTACTGGAAACCATGTCCTCTGACATCATTATCGATCAATATTGTCAAGTATTTTTAGATTACATTTGATTTATAATCCAATGCAACTATTGACATTTGCCACTATGTGTTTATTCCGTTTTTAAAAACATCGAATTTTCGTTTTCAAACGAAGATTAAAGAAAAAAAACATTAACTTTATTCTGGAAGAACAAAATTAAAATAAAACAATATTTCATATTTCTTTCCTTTACATCGTATACATTAACGGTATGCATAAATTTACTAATTGCGTGTTTTTCTCAGACATTGCACAATAAATGTGACGGATTTCAAAAACGGGATTAACTCTACTTCACCCACAAGTCTCTCCTTATATATAATGTCTATATTGTAAGTACTTTAACAATATCTCTTAACCATTTTAAACAATATTGACGAAGAAATATCAAAGTACAATAGTGCTATGTGTTGATGGAGTCGCACAGCTTGTCGGAGAAAATGGCGGATAGCGACCGAAGTGGTCGCTGATTGGTCAGTTCAGCTGTCAATCAAAGTCTGTCGTAAGGTTAATTGTTCACTGAAATGCCATTTTTAATTTTGTTGAACTTGGATAGCCACTTAAACGCTTTTAATTAAAATTCATTTATTTTCCGCACATATTTCAAGATTTGAACAGGGACAGGGAAGCTTTTTTTGGTTTGATCAATACGAATGTCCTAATAATTTCCGTCATTACCACCATTCATAAGTGGCAAATTGAAAATTTAAGTAGGTTTAAAAGTGGCGAAACATTCATAACATTTATGAGTACCAACACTTGAATCAGTTGTGATATGGCACCCAAAACGGTCTCAATTTGAACGCGTATATTCTTATGGTATGTTCATATCTATACTTATGAAATGAAATACATTGGGTTATGGTTGTAGTAAATAGTTTGAATTGTTTTTTTTATATTTATTTCTAAATGTTTTACTGGTCCAATTAAACAAACAAATAGTTCATTAACCAATCTATTCATAATCAAAATAAAATCGGTTTGTCCGACTCATTCCATGCATGAAAGCATTAGGCAATACCTTTTCCCGTACCATTTTAACTTTCAAAAAATATTGAATCCAAAGGTAAGGTTTCAAGCTGCAATAACGACCGATCTAACATCATCAGTTTTGTAAGCTTTCAACATTTAGTTACCCTTCAGTTTCCCAGATAAGGTCGTTACCATTCTGAAATTCAAACTGCAATTAAACACACAAACTAATCGATTAGGTAAAATACAAAATATTAACTATATCAAGAAAGTAATCGATATTGTATTGGTAAAAAAGGATTTGGTTTTGACGACTACCATTTCGCTGCAAACATAGATGATATCCAGAAGAAACTTGCTCTTAAATCTGTAAATTTGATTAATATCAATGTACTTTAGAAATAAAAATCTATGTCAAATGCGTATTCTTTGAGGACAAAACTATGATGCTATTAACAAGATAAAGGGTAAGGCACGTGTTGTGTGATGGAGAGCTAAATCATTCTGGACCACAATCACTATAACCGAGAGTGCAGGTGGGTTTCACTTATGGCTTTGTTTCCTTATTGTCAAGCACATCTTATTATTGTCATTCGAAATAGATGAATATATCCAGTTGTACACCGACTGAACATTTCTGTCCTGTAATTTGCACGATTTCTGTTAGACTGGTGACAAATACTTTTGGGTCCCTCACATTTTTTACCCTATCATTTCTGGCAGAGTAGTAGGTCATTCTTTTACTATTGATTATTGCCTTGTCAAACATTACTTTGATAGGATTGACCTTTTTTTCATACCAATCATCTGCCTTAGAAACACGCCTGACCAAAATTTGGATAAAGATTGAACTGTGCAAGATAAAGGGGGAAGATTCATGGGAGAAACCTGAGAGCTTTGTATTGCAAAAAGTTTATTAATGTCTATTGCATATCTTGTTGTTTCTGTTGAACTTGTCTTTGTCTTGATTTTCTGTGTTTGAACACAAATAAAGTACATGTTTATTCAGAATTCATTTCCTAAATTGCTTTTTATTTCTACTTTCAGGACTGTGTGGAATTCCAGATTTCTGTGATGATATGCTTGTATTGGATTTTCCAGACATCACCTGTTATTAACTGATAACTAAACAATGACAATGTTATAAGATTTTTGTGCAAACACCTCTAGAAAAAAAATGTTGAGAAAGAATAAGTTTTTTTCAAAATGAGCCAATTTTTTTCATTTTTCCTTAATGATTTCCACACTTCCAGCAAATCAACACCTTGATTTCTGAATATTTTTCTGCTTAAAATGTATCAAAACAGCATACATCATTATTTTATACTATTTGATATCAACAGAAAACTCTTGAAAATGTTATTGGAAGGGAAAATTCTTAAACTAGGCAATTTCTCTATCCAAAAATATTATTCCTATTCATATAGTCTACTCTATTAATTTGGGATGGTCAACAATGTGTTGCTTTGAAATTGGAATGATTTCATTTCCACACATTCATAACCTTATAGTAGTTTGCCTCTGTAGTTTGTCTTTAAGATTTGAAAGAAAAAGAGTGAATAAGGAAAATTTGCTTGACATAAGTAATAACCCCTTCTTTCACAGTGTTTCAAATTCTTGCCATTTAGAAGAAAATAGCAAGTTGGTGTTATTGACCCATGAGGTATGTTGTGAATGGTTATATATGATTATGATATGAAAACTAATGTTTTTCTCAAGATATCAGGTAGAGAATAGAGATTATCATGGCAAAAGGATTTATTGCTCATATTGAACAGTTGAATAATTCTTTTGTCACAGTGATATCAGAATCATTTGCAAGGCATAGCAGGGTATTGTTAAGTCGTGGTGTAAGTTATTCTATAAATCACAATCTTTACTGGAAATACAGAGTAATTTCTCAATAACCAAGGTCATTTTTTTATCTTTTTTCTATTTTTTTTTATAATTATTGAGGATTTTTCCTCTTTTCTCAAGCAGGAACCTTTAAAGTTATGATTATTAAGTTTGTTGTTTGCATTTATTCTTTTTTTCCTAGACAATTATATTTTGTTTTTGATTTTGAAATTAAAATGTCAAAATTATCGGGAATCTTGAGTTCTTGTTGACGTGTTGACTCCTTTGTGTATATGCGGTGGTTGTTTCAGTAGGTAAAAAGTAGTTCCGGCAATGTTGATCATGTGATACGTCACGTGACGCATTGACCTGATATTACTTATTTATATCAGGCAGGCGATATCAGTCAGTGGATGGGCTAGTTGCTAGATAAATATATATGTTCTACCAAACGAAAAGGAGCCGATATTATATTCCCGCCAGACTTTACCTGTAATTTTAACTCCGCCCCTTTCTACAGATTTCCCGACATGCACTACCTCGAAAAATCGATATCCGCTTGACCCGCTTTATATCGAACGCATCCAGACGTAGAGTGAAATATCTACGTCTGGATCATTCGGACTATCCTATACCTTTATCTCGAAGCCTAGTCTAGTCCGACCCTTCCCTTTTGCTACAACCTTCACACATAAAACCCACAATGGGTTGAATCATTATTCATTATCATCATAGACCCTTTTACATTATATATCCTTTACACCCTTTATTATTTACAATGATTGATCTTTTGTCAATCACTTTGACTAATTAATTGAATTAAAGATTTTTAATTGGATTATTTAATTAATATATTTGAGATAAATATTTATAAATTATATATAGATAAATTAATGTATCAATAGATTTTTATTACAACATATAGAAAACAAGATGAGTTTAAATAAATTTTGTATATAATGTATTGTAATGAAATATTTCTCCTGAGGTATTTTGATTTGTTTTAACAAAAAAAATTAATGGTCCTGGGGCCGTTCCTATCTCAATGAAAAGTGTTTGTCCGAGTAGGACATTTTATTCTTTCAATATATGGATTTAGCCTCAGGGGCAGAATGTAGGAATGAATAGAGACAAAATGATCAGAGAGAAATAAATGGGAAATATATATATATATATAAATGCATGTTTAATAAAATAAAATAGTCATTTCAACTTATTGTCCACGTAAACAAACAATGGCTGCACACCGAATGGCGTTTGCCTAGGTGGTGAGGGTAAACCGTTAAACCAA
>OX401412.1:21340840-21348340 GCA_947846245.1 Cerastoderma edule | reverse complement strand
CATTATGTGCTGATCATAATCGAATACCCATTTTGTCAACTTGGAAGTTAATAAGGGTGCTACGTTTCACAAGCCCTGTTGACGATTGCTGTATATAGTTGTTGGTGTTTTTGTGGCCGGGGGGGGGGGGTATTTGGAAATGTTCTTAAAGAAAAAATAGTTTTTTATACGAATAAAATCATTTTGGAGAGGGTATTTCTTTTAAATCATTTCCCTTACAGTGTTTTTATTCATATTCTTTTCAATTCTGAAACGAAAATATAGGTATCGCGAAATATTCTGGATGATTAATTTTCTGTTTGCTACTATCTCCGCCCAAGATGTTTTATACGAATGGAATTATGATATGAGGTTAATGGTCGTTTCAACAATTCGTTTGTTTTGTTAACCCGGCTTATCATATACTAATAGCCATTGGACGAAAACCAGTACTAAACTTTTATTGACTTTCAGATCGAACTGTCATTCCCAGCATCAAGATTGACATCTAGTGTATTTATAATTATTTTATTTAGTTGGGTTTTACCTAGCGTCAACATCATTTCAGTTATGTTGCGATGGCGGATTTATAATGATGGAGGAAGGCCCCATACTTAACTACCCATAAGGGCTGGTAAAGACAGGTAGAACCGTTAGTATTTCGTAAGGGAGTCGGGAACTCCTCTAAGGAAAAGTCAAATGTCGTCGCCGAGGCTTGAACCAACACAGAGCGGGGCTATGTGATTTTAAGATCTGTCCTCTAACCACATGTCACGGAGAACCTGATATCGAGTGAAGCGATCCAACCTAATGGGTTTTATCTTTTATGTCTATGCACGGTTACGAACTCATGACTTACCTCGGTCGAAGCGGTCACCGTAAATAAACTAACAATATAAATCCTGTTATATTGACAGTCAAAGGAATTATTTCCAGGGGTGGTTAAATCAATTGTCCATATTGCCCAGCTGGTCAAACATCAATAACGGACTCCGTGAATTTATACTGAAATTCAATGCAATCAATATAAGAACAAGTACAGAAAACGATTTGGCGTAAACGGACAAGTGTATCAAAATCAGATTTGGACAACCCCCTTTCTTTTCTGTTGGTATGACCCTGATTTCCCTCGTTTTAGTTTTATATATTATTGAAAACCGCGTCAATCTTTAATCAAAAATGAAAAACTTTAACATGTATAGGTTTTGACTTTGACCCTTTCCAACTACATGTTTCTGGGAGTTGGTAACATGTACAACTTCACAGCAATAGACGATGACAAAAATACAAGAAATAGGCTATAGAATAAAACAGGTGCTACAGAGATGACAAACTGCTCATTAGGCGTTTCCCAAGACTTCGGTAGCAAAACCAACAAAGTATTTTACAGAGTAAGGATTAAAACCCGCCATGTGAATAATAAATTGTGTTGCCAACTTTGTGTGCATTTTTACTAAAGGATCGGCCTAATACCGTTCTATCATAATACGACCAATGCATATTTAATCGCGAGAAGATCGCATTACACCATATATATCTTTAAGGTCCTTTGTTCAGTTCTACGAAAGACACCCAACTACATACACGCATGTTATAACTTGATCAACACATTCGCGGGTTTGCGTACCGGTGTTTTATTTGTAAGTATTTCTTTTTAAATATATTTTGTGATTTATAACAATGGCAAAGGACGGAGAATTTAGTCAGCTAGAATACGGTTTGCACGAAAAGCAACAGTCGGTCCATCGAGTGACGATTTGATTTTAATGGCTCGAACATTATCATCTTGGATTTATTGAATAAGATGTTTAAAAATCGTGGCATGAACATGAAAAGTCTCATGTGAAAACAAAAGGGTCTAGGGGTTGCTTATCTAACCTTTCTTTCTAGCTGACAAAAAAAGTTTGATGTTAACTTGTTGACAGTGTTCCTATGTCTATCTTTTTTAATCTGTTTCTCTTTCACAGATGTGAGGAATTTTGGAACTCATTTAATTATAGCAGTTTAGATTATATTTCAGTTTTGGGAGACCGTATACATGTGAATCAATATGTGATAAAATTCAAAAGCGGTTAAACAGTTTGAGATCTACCGCATATCGACTGTACATAACTTGATATATTAAGGCTTCATGAATAAATCACGCATTTAGTTTCTATTTCTAAATGTATTAAACACAATACTACTTAAACCGTATTGTTTCAACGACACTTTATTTTGACTTACAAATGTTCTGGTATGTGTAAAAGCAACTTTATTTTATGATCAATTACTGGTTCGTTTATATTGCATCTTTGGCGATTAACAAAAACAGTTAATCTAACCTAAAACGTAGTGATGAGCACAAAATCACCGAATCAAGAATTTGTCGCATTTACTCATGTATATGATACACATGGCTATCGTGATCTTAATAGTAAGAGAAATAAAACAGAAATAGTTTACTTGAGGATTTGTGCAATTTGAGATTCAATCAGTATATTTCAAGAAATCTTCAGAAAGAAAATACATTTTGAGTTTGGTTAAACTTGTAACGAACCGAGCAAATAAACCTGTATAAAACACATGCACATCCGATCAGTGAAAAACACTGTCGTCCAATGATCAGTTGTATTTGTTTTTATATATATGCATGGTCTGTATAACAATGCATCTTATAATGAAATCTTAAAAGCGTTCCATGTACTTTACAAATTTACGAATCGCTGTGAGTCTTCGATTTTTCACATTTCAGTTTTACACCATGGATGAGGAATATAGATGCGATGTACACGGGGAGAGAGCAACGGCCTTTTGCAGGGTACATAAAATACTCTTATGCACCAGGTGTTTTATACAGAATACACATCAGGTCGAGGACTGCGAGATTTCGGAAATAAAAGACCTCTCATCGACCGACAAACTTAATCTGAATATCAAAAGTTTGGAGTCTTTTATTAAAGAAAAAGATGGCGTACGAAAAGCGGAACAGAAATCGTTAATTGACCTTCACGAGTCTTTAAAAAATCAAGTCGAGACATGTTTTCAGGATCTTCATTCGAAGTTGGGGGAAATGAAAGAGAATACATTAGATTACCTTAAACGATCTATTGATAGGCGCAACACCGCTTTAGGAAGGCGTTATGATGTTCTAAGTGAAAGCAAAGCTAGGGTTTTGCAATACATGAGGGATATCGAGACAGAACCTGACAGACAAGACATTGGAAATATCAAGAGGGAGCTGAAACAACTTAAAACCAGGGTCGATGATCATACCCATGCTTCTTCAAAACCTGTTGAAGGCACGTTTAACCAACTCAGTAAGTACTTCACGACTACCGATGTGCTTGGGGACTTTGAATTTAGTGATGAATCGTACGTAGTCGTGGACGGATTGAACTTACGCCAAATCCATGGTGATCAAGTTTGTGGAAATTCAGCCTTATCTGAATATACCAACTTCGACACCGTTGAATCGGATGACTTCGGATCTGTAGCCGGAAAAATGGCACCCTCTATTTCGTCAGATGGGGACATAAAATGTGAAGGAAGCACACCGTCGAACCAATGTTTTATCAAGAAAATAGATATGCTGCCAGACAAACGTGTTGTTGTCCTGGATACAAACCATCAGAAATTGCTTTTGTTGGATCATGACGGACATATCATCCAGGAATTTGTTGAAAATGGAACCAGCGTCAAAATGATTGACTTTTGCGCAATAAAGGACGTATTATTGGTTGTGCTTGGAAATGATGCCATCGGTACATTTATTTCAAAGGTCGTTTTTGCCAAAAATGCCTTGAATAGCAAGAGTAAGAATTATTTAGCCGGTTATCAATTACAGCACATGCTTCAACATGTCATTCTGTTTGGTTTCGAGACAGGAATTCTTCACAATACGTATGTCATTGGATTTGCAGATAGGATCGTGAAATACAAAGCAGGGAAGATTGATAAAGTCGTATCTCTTGATGATAAGCTTGTTCAAGATCCAACCACTGTCCAGAGCATTTACGACTTTCAAACGAACGTCATCTTTATTTTGGACAAAGGGAATGGTCGCCTTGTACACTACGATTGCAAAGATAAAAAAGCAATTTGGACATTCACGTCAAAGACTGAATCATTTCGCCCTCTCGCAATGTACAAAGTTAAAAAGGAATTTCTTCTTCTTTGCCCGGGGAGGATTCTCTGGATCTGCAAATTTTCGGGCCAAGTCTTAGATGAGAAAGAAATCGCCTTCAGCAAAGATTTGGTTTCCTTCTGTGTCGATGGAAAGGCTATCATCGCCATTTACGGAACGAGTGGAGGAGCATTTAGGATTGTTAAGCATCCGAACGCTCTTATTAAACAGAAAAATTAAGAAATAGATAAAAAAAAAAATACGTGAGACTCACAAATATATATTTTGAACAGTGGGAAAGGATACAGATGCGATTTTTATGTATATTTACGAATAAGTTCAGACAATGTGTCTCGAAAGCAATTTTTAAAAATGAATAAACAGATGTCATAAATATGTACTTAATTTTATTTGAACTTGACGTAACATACAAACATTGCACGAATATCCTTTGTACAGATCATATAATTGTACCCAATACGTTGGGATAATAATAAGGTAAAATACGCTAATGCCTGCATGATGGACTGAAATTGGGGTGCATTTTGTTTCAAACGCCTGTCTCACAATGTTTTTTTTTCACATCGAAAATTGTCCTAATAAATGTGCAAAGAAAGCGTCTCAAAAATCATCCGAGACTTAGGTGTGAACATAAATCATGTCGCAAAGGTAAATTTTTCTTGTAAACCTATACAGTATATAAGTCACATTTTCGGTCATATGAATATCGCAAACGTAAGCTACGACTTAAATAGGTCTTAGCTTTAATTATGATCCATACCACTCTTTAAGGCCTTCATTTTCTTAAAACAATGATTGGGCTTTACCTTCTTTTAAATCAGGAAGGAAAATATGTTTTAAGATTAGATAAAAACGTATTAGATACAGAGGACATCAATGCGAAGTAGACAGAGGCTCGATCCCTTACGTTTGCGATTTTCCAAGGATGGCTTGAATTCCTTAGGCCAATATTTGTTAGATGGAAGAAATAATTGTACAATCATCCGAAACGTAAACGTTAACCTTAAGTTACACTCCTTTGTGAGAAAGGTCACTGGGTACGGTTTTACTAAACAGCTTTAGGACAATAGTTGAATAAGTCAAAACTGATATACATCGATAATATCTTAAAACAAAAGTACAATAATGTAATGCGACTAATTATGGGAAGCGTCTCACAGTGGCGGTGCCAATGATATGTTACTTTGCCATATTGCTAAGCCCAATATTGGAAAAGGAGGGAATGCTGTTATGAACATTTATTTTGCATTAACTGTTTAGTTAAATGGTACCCTGGACTGTTAGTGTTGTTTGGAAAACATATTTGAAATTGTCATGAGAACAAAGGCAAACTTTAGATAGGATATCATTTAGTTGTCCAATAAACACTTCCAATGAAAAAGATAGCAATTTCAATTAAGATAACCCAACATCTTGGGAGAAAAAGCTATCACTTTTTATCCACTTGTCCATAGTAATCAATTTAAAACATTGCACGCAACCTCAATTACAGCTTTATTGAATTGCTGGTATGTTCATCTGACTGCTTTCTATGCGTGTCTCACTCTCCATTTCATTATATGCCTTCAACAGTTTATAGCTTTGATGTTTTTGTTCTCTTACCTGGTTATATAAATGAATTGACTAAAGTTTCCGCTAAATGTTTTATAAATAACGAATAAGATAAGTAAAAACTGTTTTATTTCAATGTGTGTTTGTTTTGTTGAATCACCATCACTTTCGTAAACGTTAAACGGTTTTAAGGTTTCATCGTTTAAACGTTTGCGTCTCATCACCTTCAAACCTAAATAGGAAGATGTTGAAGATGGTGAAGTCTGGTTTTTCCAAATTTAGGCAAGCAGTTAAAGTCATTTTGAACACCAGCAAAAATGTTAGTTTGTCTCTTTTTTTTTCCTTATTTGATTATGCAGCATTGGTATTCTTTCTATTTGTCGCAATGGTTTATTAGCAATATACTACTATTTCTTCCCTTTTTATAGTCGTATGCTTTTGCTTTCAATTTGGACTAGCCACAAAGTACCATATAAGGGGAAATCACTCTGGGAATTGTATGATAAAATTGGTTAACACCATCTGCCGGCGTGGCATACCCTTAAGTAGGTCCTTGATGTTTCGTACAAGGTAACAGAAATGTTCAAGGTCAAACAATTCAGGTGAAATTTTGTAATAATAGATCATGATTATCATTGAGAATAAAGTAAACAATTCCTAGACGTGACAGACGATTTAGCTCATTGTCTTATGTTTAGATGAAATTATGGAGCAAACGATGAAACCGTCCATAATAAGCCCTTTATACAAGCTCCTTTTGATACGTGTAAGAGAAACGGATAAGTAAGACAAAAAGCTTTTTGTCGATATGAGAGCCGAAGATTTGCTCGATCAATCAGATGTGGCTGTAATAGACGAAAGTAAAATATCATAAATCATTACCGTGACAAAAGCGAAAATTAAGTTGATTGAAATGTTTTTTTGTATTTTTTGCGATGAAAAGTGGATTCTGGTTTTATTGATTGCACGAAATGTACCTTACCAGCAGACAGGTCTGGAAAAATAAATCAAGAAAGTCGTTTTCAGATAAGAAAACGAAACTTTAAACCATCAAAAGAAGGATACTGTTCTTTGCTTTCCCAATTAATTTATGACATCAGCTATGCTAATCAGTTATAAATCTTATCTTTTTTAAACGTGCGATCTGTATTTTCTTCAAAGTCATTGAATGTTTTTAGCCAATTGTCAAATGAAAGATAAAGTTGATTAGCCCAAATTCAAAGCATCAGTAGAAGACAATTGTGGAGTACGAGCAAACGAATAATTCTTTGTGACATTTGAGAGAGCATCACCTCGACAACTGTTCGTTATGTCGTTATGTGGGCCGGGTTTTGGGTGGCAAGAAAATATCGCCAAACTTTCATTATTTCTTTTTTAGTGGGGGGGAGGGGTCATTTTATTAATCCTCACCACACAGGTAGAAACTTCACTGTTTGATTTACATGATTCATTTGGTAAAAACTGAGATGAAAGAATGGACGCACTTCTCCTTACAACTTTATGAGACATATTTCAAGAAGACGGACTAGGCGGGGCGACTCAAGCAAACATTGTGATATCAAGGACTTTGCATTGAATGCTCATCATAACCCAACTCCTAATTTGTCGACTTGAAACTGAACAAGGATGGTTTCGTTCCATTAGTCCTAATCAGCCATTTTAACATGATTGTTTTGACTTTGACCCTTTCCCACAATCTGGGAGTTTGTAACATTCTAAACTGACAGCAATGGAAGACGATAAAATGCAAGGAAAAAGAAAAGAACGTTTTCTTTATGATAAAGGCTTATACATAAAACAATTATGACAAAAAGGAGTAGCAGCTCATTAGACATGTCCTATGT
>OX401412.1:21102894-21340340 GCA_947846245.1 Cerastoderma edule | reverse complement strand
AATACACTTTCGAAAAAAAAAGTTTTAAAAATTTGAAAATTGCTATTAATGATCTTGTGAATTGTTTGGGTCAATCTAAAACTACTGACCAAAGGATATTGAATTATATCGAAGAAATTCTATCGTAAAACAACTGCAAATGCATGAAATATGAATTTCGTTAGGTTTTTTTTCGGCCCAATTTCTTGTTTATTTTTCGGATTTTCTCATGCAATATCTTCTTGTCAGAAGTTTTAGATTGACCCAAACAATGCACGAAATCATTAATATGGCTGGCGCGACGTCATTCGACCAATCGAATGCGACGTCGACATTCCTGCAACGACGTTTGCTTAAAGCAATCATATCTGGACAAAACCTACCAATTATAATTAAAATGTATTAAAATATAAGCATTAATACCGAGGGGTATTAAACGATCAAACCCTTACAAGTTCACACTCTATTACAGAGTTACCTCGAGCAAGCACGTCTCTAGTCTTAGAGTACTAGTACTTAGTAACCAGTACTAAGCAGATACATTCGCCAGTAATTGACAACTGCCCTACTTGAAACAGCGGTAGGGGAAGAATGGCCGTAGAAATCATTTCGTGACCAATCTCCACGAAAGTATCTGGCCCGCCCGGGAAACGAACCCAGGCCGCCTGCGTGCCAATCTGACGCGCAACCGACTGAGCTAGCCGGCGAAACAGTTACACAACCAGCAAAATCCATGTAAAGTGTGGTTAGGTTAGCTGTTTCTGTTACTGCTAGTTACGACGACGACGACGACGACGACGACGATGATGATGATGATGATGATGATGATGATGATACTTTTGTCACTTCCAATATTAGGTTAATACAATGTATTTGAGTTTGAAAAAAAGTTTACACATCGGCAGACTATTTCATTTATTAAGAAATAGTTAATTTATGTACCATATACGTAGGCCATTTTCATTTTTATGAGTTTTTTTGGTATGTACCAAATACGTTTTGGCGAGCATAGAAAAACTTATTCCAACCGAATATGGTACAATGTTTGTACCATATTCGGTCGAAAATTGTACCATCTTCGGTCCGAGTATGGTACATTTGTACCATATTCGGCCGAATATGGTACATTTGTACCATATTCGTTTTTGTACCAAATACGGTCCGACAATGCTGTTTTGTTAAGAGGTTACCGGATATCTTAGTTAATTTAGTGACAATATCTTGTTGTATTGATTTCTGACCAGTTAAGTTGCATAAAAAAATTGGTTTTGTTTATAAATAAAGCACTAATGGATTACAATTTTTTAGTTTTGCCGCCATCTTGTTATGCCATTTTCGATTCTAAGTAGGTTGTCATGTGACATTTGTGATGGCAGTGATCATCCCCATAAAGGGAGATCACTGTGAGGAGTTTGTAGGGAAAATGTTCAATTTTTAAAGAGGTAGCATTAAGGAATTGTGCTCTTTGCTCCGAGGAAAAGGTGCATTCGAGTAAATAGTGTGATTCCGATCCCACTTGATTTCTGTTACAGAGGTTACATAGTCGGTTTTCATAAGCAGTGCCTTGTATCTGCCGCATTCAACAGGAAGCTTAAAGTTAGCGGTTCTAAACTTATATAGCGTTAACAAGTCGGTGCTATCGAGTACTTTAAGATAATCTTCAAAATGATGTGTATCTTTAAAACTATTGTATATTCTACCCTTTTGTGAATCCCTTAGTTGTGCAGACCATAATTGTTTATATTGGTCGATTTAAACTTGTACTACCTGTTTATGTATTGTTTTACGAGTAACATGTTCCTGGTTTTGCCATATATCTGAAAGACCAACGGAGTTTAATATATTTTTTTATTTCAGTTATCCATGTGAATTCTGAATTTGTTTGATTAATCATGTATTGGTATATTTGGAATGAAAGTTTAGAAGATTTTCCGGTTATAAGGCGATTCCAGAATGAGATCATGCGAAATTTAATTATGATAGAAATAGGATATCTTCCTAACTCTCCTATCAGCATATACAAAGGAGTTGATCTCCTCGATTTTGTGATTTTGCGCAAGAAGTTATTATGTACTTTTTCTAAAATGTCAGTATTCTCATAACCAAAGATTACCGTATAAAACCCTTTTCACCGTTATACCTATTACCGTATAAAACCTATTTTGGCGTTCTATCGATGACCGCATAGAACGCTTTTGGACAGCTGAAAAATTGATTCAACTTTAACCCTTAATTACATTCTTTAGCACACACGTCACTTTCTCCAAATTTCATTTTCCTCTTGAATAAATATGTCGTCTTACATTTCCGATGATAAAATCATAGGGTCAAAGTTTAAACTTTTGCTCTAGAGAGAATCTTTGGTGTACGGAATAAACCCCCGCCGGAATAAACCCCCACCCCGGGGTTTCTCCCGTGTATGCAATAAGGGAGTGGGGATTTATTCCGCTATGCCGTTTTTAAGGGTGGGGGTTTATTCCGGCGGGGGTTTATTCCGGGATTCGAATCTTTTGATAATGGTCTCACGACACCCTTATGAAAATAACGCTATCAAATTGAGATGAAGGGAACTCAAATTACCAACCCAATTAATGAGAGGCCTTAAATATCCGGTCATAAAAGACCAAAACAATGCCGATTTGTAAAGACTCGATAAGGGTTTCATGCAATTCTTAAGAAACTTAACACATTTCTAAAAATACTATCCAATTAAAACGAGAGCATGCGGCACGCGACCTTTAAAGGATGTTTATGACACAGAGCAATTGTTCAAAGTTTAAAGGCGATTGAAAATAAAGCCGTCGAATAATGGACATCATGAAGACGGCTATATTAAACTATTTAGCTAATATTGGTGATTCCGATCGCAGGTCAGACATCAATGTAGATTCAGAGCAGTCATTTCATCTTTTTCTTAAGCCTGAAGATGTTGAAATGCTGATAAATCTTACCAATTCATGGACAAGCAAATTAGATCATTCCTCCGACTTTGACTACAACAAAGAGCTTTTGGTAAATTCATCGCCCATGGACACGTATTTTACGGAAATATTTGCATGTTTATTTGTCATTATGAATTACTATTAACCGTTTTACATGTATTAGAAGGACCAGGTTTAACTACTTTACGAAGCAATAATGCTTTGACAAACATTCTTGTTTTCATTTTGGAAACGGTTTTAATGGAAATTGAAGTAAAACGATTTAGCTTTGTTGAGAAATATGCAAAGACAAAGTATGTATCTCTAGTCATGAATGGTATTTTTCGTCAACAAAATGTCCTGCAATTGATGAAAAAACAGACAAACAAATAAGGGATCTCTTACGGAGAACAGGAAGAACACATAAATCATTTTATTACTTTGGTTTTGTATAATTCGAATGTAGGACGTTTTGGCCACGGACGTTTTGGCCAGGACGTTTTGGCAAGGACGTTTTGGCCACGGACGTGTTGGCCAAATGGAAATTCAATTTAGGACGTTTTGGCCAAATTCTATTTTAAAGCAGAAAAAAAAAAACATTATGGTTGAAATACATTGAAGTCTTTATTTTTCAGTACTTGTGGTATGTACAGGTGTGTACAAAATGAAGAATTTTAATAAATATGGATGATTTCGCTTGAAGTTATTCAGTTTGATTTATGCTATTTTCGGCTTTAGAATAGTATTAAATAAAATTAAATGCTAAGATGGAATTCTTTCACAAAAGCTTTAATGCACATAACTCATGATAATTACACAAGTAAAACAAGAAAAGCTCAATTATACCAGAAATGTATTAATTATAAAAGAAAATATATCAAAATAATTTGAGAAATAATGATATTGCTCACATTTGAATATTTTACTCAAATATTGCTTAAATTCAGTATATAAAATTTATTAACAGTGAGTTTCACCCATTACAAATCAAGTAAGGCCGTAGTAATGACTTTGGAAAACATTGAACATTGTGGCAAAAAAGATAAAGCTCATTATCTAGAATGTAGAGAACACTGTAGGAAAAGTAGATATTACTCATTATGAGAAAGATATCCTTTTTCTACAATGTTTTCTACACACAATGCATACCTTTTTTGTAAATTGGTCAAATTTTGAATTATGTGATATTTAGTTAAAATTAAAGATATATCCAAGCATAGAATTTTGTAACACAATAAGCACATTGAACTATTTATTACCAGTTAAACCAAACATCAAAAACCAAACATCATCAAAGTACTTTTAATAAAAGACAATTTGTAACACATGTTCTATAAGGTAATTATGCAATTATGCAGGTGACTTCAATATATTTCAACAATAATGTTTTTTCTGCTTTGAAATGGAATTTGGCCAAAACGTCCTACTTTGAACTTCCATTTGGCCAAAACGTCTTTGGCCAAAACGTCCTGGCCAAAACGTCCTGGCCAAAACGTCCTGGCCAAAACGTCCGTGGCCAAAACGTCCGTCCACCGTATAATTCACACCGCAAATATAGAGTCTACAGTTTCATTGTTTGTTTAATTTTCTACACCTTAATCCTGATATGAATGTGTCACTAAATAAAGAAAAAAAAACATCAACTAAATGGAAATTTTGTTCTCGTCGTTTTTTATTCTTTGAGAAAATCTATTAGATGAACGTAAATTGCATTAATTTTGGTTTGATTAACAGTACCAAAATCAATATCAATTATCGGAGATGATCCTGTGCAAATACATGTAGGTACCTAGGGTGAATGATTATGTATGCGTTAATGGTCTCCGATAATCGGATGGTTTATGCCTATGGTGTCACTGATAAGCCTAATCTCTATACCTTAAGGGTTAAACGTATTTTATCTTGAGGGTCATTCGTACAGTTCTACGAAAGACACCCAACTACAAGCACGCATGTATTGATTAGATAAAAACACTCGACGATTTGCGTTCTGGCGTTTCATTTATAAAGGTTTTTGTTCCAAGATGTGAGGATATTTGGAATTTATTTGTTTGATAACTGTGCATCCGTTGTACTGTCGTGTGAAACGTAATTGGGCATAGTTATTGAAAGCAAAATTAGGTCTACTTAGTTTTTTGAGCCTGTATACAGTAAATTAATATGCTTTTAAATTCAAAAACGTTGGAACGGTTTTATGAACAACCTCATAAAGACTTTACATGCTTAGATAAATTGACGCTGTCTGAATAAATCATATATTTGGCAGCTTGGTCTTTTTCTAAATGAAACTATACAACAATACATAAAAAGTATTGTTTTAACGGCTCTTTACTTTTACTTCCATGTTGTCCCGCGTGGGAACAAGCAACTTTAATTGGTGACCAGTAACTGTTTCGTTTATTTTACATTTTCAGCGATTGGCATAAAAAGAAACGAATCCAAAATAAAACGTAGTTATAAGCATAAAAGTACTGAATTAAGCATATGTCGCATTTAAACATGTATATGATACACATGTATATCGTGTTCTTGGTCGTTACAGGAAAAAATACTAGGAATAGTTTGATTGTACTTACTAAATGATTTATGCAATTTGAAAATAAAAATTAGCAGAGTTAAGGAAATCTTCAGAAGGGAAATAAATTCTGAGCTGGGTTAAACTTGCCAATCGCTGTGAGCCTTTGCTTTTTCACATTTCAGTTTTACACCATGGATGAGGAACATAGATGCGATGTACACGGGGCGAAAGCAACAGCATTTTGCAAGGTACATACAATACTCTTATGCACCAAGTGTTTGATAGACAACAAACATAAGGTTGAGGACTGCAAGATTTCCGAAATTTCGGAAATGAAGGATCTCCCATCGTCCGTCAACCTTCATCTGAATATGAAAAGTTTGAATTATTTCATTAAAGAGAGGCTTGACATTAAAAAAGCGGAAGAGAAATCGTTAAATGATCTCCACGAGGAATTACAAAAGCAAGTATACGCCTATTATCAAGACCTTCAATCAAAATTGGGAGAAATGAAACAGAAAACTTTAGATCATCTTAAACGATCTATTGATAGGCGCAACACCGCTTTGGGAAGGCGTTCTGATATTCTTAGTGAAAGCGAAGCGATGATTTTGAAAAGAATGCAGGATATCGAGACAGAGCCTGCCAAACAAGATATTGGAAAAATCAAAATGGAGTTGGTACAACTGAAAACCAAGATCGATAAGCGAACCCCAGATTTTCTGTCACCTCTTAAGGGCAAGTTTATACCATTATGCAAGATCATCACGGCTGACTTGCTTGGGGACTTTGAGTTTAGTGACGAACTTTACCAAACAGTGGACGAATTGGATCTAGGTCCAAGCCATGGTGATAAAGGTAGTGGAAATGAAAAAGATAAATCTAAAAAGTCGGATTCACTCCAACCAAACGAGGGAAACGTTCGTGGAGACGAACAAATGTCTTTGACGACTAATGCTACAACAACCAGTATTTCAGCAGCCAACTTTGACACCATTGAGTCGGATGACTACGGATCTGTAGCCCGAAAAAGCCCACCATCTATTTCGTCAGACGGGGACATAACATGTGAAAGTAGCACACCGTCGGCCCAATGTGTTATCAAGAAGATAGATGTGCTGTCAGACAAACGTGTTGTTGTCCTAGATACAAAGCATCAGAAATTGCTTTTGTTGGATCATGACGGACACATCATCCAGGAATTTGTTGAAAATGGTAAAAGCATCGAGATGATCGACTTTTGCGCAACCAAGGGCAAATTGGCTGTGCTTGGCATTGATGACATTGGTACCTTTATTTCAGAGGTCGTTTTTGCCAAAAGTGCGCTAAAGAGCAAGGGTAAGACGTATTTGGCGGCCGATAAAGTGCACCACATGCTTCAACATGTCATCATGTTTGGTTTCGACACAGGAATTCTTCAGAATACGTATGCAATTGGGTTTGCTGATAGGATCGTGAGATTCAAAGCAGGAAATATTGAGAATATCGAACCTTTTGATGACAAGCTTGTCGTTCCAGATCCCCCTGTCGATGTCCAGAGCATTTACGATTTTCCAAAGAACGACATCTTCATTCTCGATAAAGGGAACTGTAGCCTTGTGCGCTATGATTGCAAAGATAAAAAAGCGATTTGGACATTCCCATCAAAGAATGAATCATTCTGCCCTCTTGCCATGTACCATCAGCAAGTTAAAAAGTATCTACTGCTTCTTTGCCAGGGGAGGATTATTTGGATCTGCAAAGATTCGGGCCATGTCTTACACGAGAAGGACACCAGCTTCAGCAAGGATTTGGTTTCCTTCTGTGTCGATGGAAAGGATGTCATCGCCATTTATGGAACGAGTGCAGCAGCATTTAGAATGACAAAGCATCCGAACGTCCTGAGTATTTGATAAAGATACAAGAGTCAGGAAAGCAGATTTTAATCAGTGGGAAAAGATACAGTTTTGATTTAATGTGTATATTTACGAAGAGGTTAAGACAAAGTAAAGTGTCTTAAAAACAATTTGCTGAACAATGTATGTGTAACGAGAACGAGACTTGAATATGGCGGTCGACATTTACTGACCTCTCAGAGAAAAAAAAATAAAAAAAGTGTTTTATGGACGTACTTCAAACCTTAGCTTCCATTTTTACAAATTGTGACATGCATTATGGACATAATTGACGTGCATTAGTTTTAAATCGGGGAAATTAGTGAAATTAGTGTGGTAGAACTGGACTGATGGGAAAAAAGAAAGCGAGTGGGACTAAGCGGCCATTGTCATCGTCGGAGCTGGTGAGTAGCCTACCCGAAAAACGACAACAAAACACGAATACAAACTCGACCCTCAGTCGAAACAGCAAGTATGAACGAGAATATAACTGTAAACCCATCCATAAACAGTGGTAGCCCGTCGTGGTCGAACAGTTCAAACAGCCCACAGCAAATGCCGATGAATCTTTTTCAAACACCGACAGCCCCCCAAATACAGGCGACGTATTGCTCCCCAACCCCTATAGGAGGATATCAACAATCGCCAAGTTATGCCCAACAGCCAGTCTACACCCAATTATATACCCAACAACAGCAGCATCTAAGACAAGATAGCCCATAACTGATACAAACTAACATGTAATTAACGAAGATTGATTCTAGACTCGATCATATGGAGCAGAAATTGAAAATGTTGGACTCCTTAGAGGTCAAAATTACCAGTTCAAGTGACAGATAGTTACCATATCGATGCTAGAGTTAACTCCCTTGAATCGAAGATCGCGGATTCGAACTCTGCTATCAGCGAGCTACAGGTGAGCCGGTCGTATGACTCTCAAACATGCGATGAAATCAAACAACGGCAGGAAACCGTACAAAAACCCCTATCTAAAATTATCAACGAAAATGATAAGTTACAGTCACAAATGAAACATTTAACGGTGGAAAGTTGAGATGAACGAGAAAATGTTAGATCTACAAACTCGCTCCATGAGGGACAATCTTTTATTTTATGATATCCCAGAATGTAAAGATCGAGAGGAGCGCTTACACGAGAAATGCGAGGACAAGATAAAATCCTTCTGTGAGGATAAACTTCATATGGAAAATGCGCGTGAAATGAAATTAGATCGAGCCCATAGAATAGGACAGTTCAAATCAGACAAAACCAGACCAATTGTCGTGATGTCTAATTACTACCAGGATAAGCAGGAAGTAAAGCAAAAGGGGTATGCGGAACTGAAAAATACTGAATATTGAGTAAGTGACCAATATCCGAAACCTATACAGGAAAGGAGAAAAGCGTTGTATCCCGTTATGTACAAGGCGAAGGAGGATGGAAAGCACGTGGTTATGTCGTATGATAAACTGTACATTAACGGTGAATTATGTAAAGCAATCAGTGCTGGCCCCTCCTCAACTTCACATTAGGACAGTGGTATTCGGCATATTTCGTTTCTCCAATGGAATGTGAATGGTCTTTGCATGAAGACTGATGATTCAGATGTTCTCCGGTTAATTAACGATTATGACGTTTTGCTATTTTCGGAAACGTGGCATACAGAGACTAGCAATTTAACGATAAATGGTTTTCAGGCTTTTAGTTGTTATAGGCCAAAGGGTAATAAAAGAGCGAAACGTCATAGTGGGGGACTCATTGTTTTTATAGAGACTGGCTCCACGGGAAGATCGAACTGGTCAAAGCAGATAGTCATGGTATTATATGACTGAAGTTTTATCGTTCATACTTTAATTTTGAGAGAGATGTTTTCTTTTGTTTATCGTATATACCGCCTGAGTGGCTATAAAAACCAAAGTTCTAATCTGTAACAATTCGATTTTTTTGAAGAGTTGAGTGATAATGTACGGACATATAAGGATCTCGAGGACGTTTTTGTATGTGGAGATGTAAATGCTAGGGTAGGGTTGAAAGACGATTTCATCGATAATTTAAATTTAGATCGGTTTATAGACGTTTCGTGTTTTGATACGGGTAATAGTTTACCTGAGCGAAAATCACGTGATACGATAGTAAATACATACGGTAGTAAACTGTTGTCACTCTGTAAGGAGCAAAGTTTATTGATAATGAATGGAAGGCTCGACGAGGGTGATTTTACATGTTATAAACTTAGCCAAAATAACGCTTGACCTTGCGTGGTTGATTATCTATTAACAGATATGAACAGTATTCAATATCTAAATGAATTTGGAGTGCTTGATTCGAACGAATATTCGGATCATTGTGCGATACGTTATCCGTTTAAATTCAACACGCAAAATTGTGATTCAAACTGCAGGTTTGGAAACATTGCCGGAAGATCAAATACTGTCAAGATAGTTTCGGATAGTGAAAAGTATGCGAACTTTAATGATGATCTTTTGAATAATTCACATTTATTTGACTCTATTGTTTTGAAATTGTTCCAAAATGAATCAAGTATAGATGAATGTATCAATAAAATGAATGATTTGATGTTGAGTATTTCAGAGCGGAATCATGGAAAAAAAATTAAAAAGAAAAAGCATTCTACATTTAAACATACTTGTCCTTGGTATAATAATGAATGCAAAAAAGCAAAATCTGACTTTCATAGAAGCAAGAGTAATTTTAAAACTGTTCCGACAGAGGAAAACAAGATTTATTTTTTAAGAAGTAGAAACCATTATTCATATGTTAAACGTAGAGAGAAACGAAAATACCATTTACAGGAAGGGTCTAAACTTTGTGATTTAAGTAAACGGAATAGTCGGAAATTTTGGAAAGCCATAAGAAGATATAGTAATCAAGCTTCGAGTGCTGTTCTTTCAGCACAGGATTTTGTGGAACATTTTAAAAATCTCTCGAATGATATGAATATTGATAGTACAAATCTTGACGATACCATATCAGATTCTACTCATATTGCAATAGATCCATTAGATTCAGATTTCACAGTTGATGAAATCAAAAATAACATATCACAGTTAAATAGAAATAAAAGTCCGGGAATAGACCATATAGTTCCTTATTTTTTAATGATGGTAAAGATTTCATTGCCCCATATCTAGTCGTACTTTTTAACAAGATCTTCACTACAGGTATATATCCGGAGGCATGGACGAAGGGGATTATCGTTCCCATCTTTAAAAAAGGTGAAAATGATAGTCCGAGCAACTACAGAGGTATTACTTTGATTAACTTGATGGCGAACTAGTTTTCTCTCTGCCTCCGGAATAGACTAAATAAATACTGTGAAAGTGAGTATATATTCACAGACCTGCAGTTTGGGTTTAGAGACAAAAAGGGAACTGTAGATAGTATTTTTATCCTACATTGTATTATACAAAATGTTTTATAATGTAATAAAAAACTATACTGTGCCTTTATTGACTATGAAAAATGTTTTGATACTATTAATAGAGACATGTTAATACATAAGTTTATATCATCTGGATTAAGCACTAAATTCATCAAAATGATAAAATCACTTTATTCAAACGTTAAATCGTGCAACAAGGTTTCAAATGATGCTGAAATGTCTGACTTTATAGACATTTCAGTCGGATTAAAGCAAGGGGAACCATTGTCACCGATTTTATTTATTCTTTTTGTAAATCACATAAGCGACTCATTTGATTTGATAAATTTAACAGAGAGTGATTAACACTACCTATCAATACTCTTTTTGATGTTTGCAGACGACATGGTTTTATTTACTACTGATAAAGAAAGTCTTCAAAAGCAATTAGATAGTATAAACGTATACGCGCATAAATGGGGTTTGAAAATTAAGGTGAATAAAAGTAAAATATGCTTTTATGAAAAAAGGAAGCAATACTGTAATTTTGAATGGTTTATCGAAAATGAGATGTTAGAGATAGTGGGCAACTTTTGTTATATTGGAATTAAATTTTCAAAAAAAACGGTTCAATGCAAAACGCAGTTAACGCGTTAGATGACCAGGCACTTGGAGCATTAAACTGTCTCTACTCTTTTTTTTAAGAAAGTCTATCTAGATATAAAAATTAAACTATTACTTTTTGATAGAATGATCGCACCGATTTTACTCTACGGGGCAGAGGTCTGGGGAATATTATTGCTTTCAAACCCTTGAAAAACACCATATAAGATTTTGTAAAAGGATACTTGGTGTACGAATGAAGACCCCGAACTTTGCCGTGTATGGTGAACTTGGTCGATTCCCTCTAACAGTACTGGCAATTGAAAAATCACTAAAGTACTGGATGAGAGTAAGGATTAATTATAATGATAATCATCATATAATGAACACAGTACTTAACGAACAGTGCAGATTGGTACCTAATCCTAAGAAAATTTGGGCGAGAAAAATTAAGCAAACACTTGACAATATCGGATTTTCTTACTTGTGGAATAACCCGACTGTAAACATCGATTTTAAATCTTTACAATTACGCCTTAGAGAAAATTTTATCCAAGAGTGGGAAAAAAATATCAATAATTGCTCTAAACTTACATATTATTGTAAATATAAAAAGAGTTTTGAATTCGAAAATTATTTAGTTAATCTTCAAAGCGATAGAATAAGAATTGAACTTACACGATTTAGACTGGCGGCGCACATGCTTGATATTGAAACCGGACGATTTCATAATGTTGAAAGACAGCATAGAATATATAAGCTATGTGATAAAAGCCAGGTTGAAACAGAATATCATTTCCTTTGTGTATGTCCAAAATACTTCGATTTGAGGTTAGTTTATCAAAAAATAAGATGGCCAAACGTCCATAAATTTGTTGATATTCTATCATCAAAAAACAAAAAATGTCAGGTAAATGTTGCTAAGTTCATCAAATTAGCTATGAAAAGACGCAATGACTTTTTAGAAAACAACCAGTAACAATTCATTTTGCCTCTCTTTGTTTGCAAATATATATGTGAAGGTTTATATATAACGTGATTTGATATAGATTTGTATGTTATATTTATACACATGTATGTATTTTTCTTAATTGGTTTTGTAATTGTCGTGGCCATATTTTTGAAAAGTTTTGTCAATGGCCAATGGCATATTTGGTTGCCGAATGCCAAATAAAGTTGAGTTGAGTTTGAGTATAAATGAATAAACTGATATCACAAATCTGTTGAATCATCTTCCTGAACTTGATAAAACATACAATCAATGCATGAGTATCCTTTGTACAGATTATACGATTGGACCAAATATACTCGACGCTTATGGTCATACACCTGTTACTTTTGAGATATTGAATTCCCATTGACTCCAATGTTAAATCAGCTATTTTCAAGACTCTGCTGAATGAAGAATAGTGTTTTTTACGCTTAGCTATATACAGGAACATCAAGTTTGTCCATTCAACTCTCAGAAACTGTAATAAAATGGACACCTCAATCGTCTCATTTTTTTTCTACGGAGCAAAGTGTATTAGTACCGTCCGAAAATCAGTGCACTAGCTGTCAAATCTAGCCGAGGTACCGGCATTTGTGTTCATACATCCCAAACAAATAGTCCTGCAATAAGCAATCAAAACAAACTTTGGGAGCATTGCAGGACTATAATCTATACAGGAAACACATCAGTGTTCTACCAGCTCATCTCTTACCAGCAAAACTATGCACCAGAAGTTGAAACTCAAAATTTCTAAATGGGACTACTTTTGGGTACTACGACCCGGAAGTACTCCGTAACAGGTGCGAGACCTTATACCTGCATGATTGATTAAATTGGAAATGCCTGTTTTACAAGGGTTCGTACGACAATGTCCCTTTCAAGTTCACATAGAAAGTGTCTCCCAAAGAATACCAGATATAAATGTGAACATAGATCTAGTCGCAAACGTGACTATTTATCAAAAACGTAGATGTGAGTCGCATTTGCGGTCATAAAAATATCGTAAACGTAAGCTACGCCTTTTTATCGGCCGCAGCTTTAAGTATGTTCCGTACCTCTCCAAAGGCTGTCACTTCCTTAAAACAATGAACGACGTTTACCTTTTTCGAATTAGAAAGGGAAGTGTGCTTTAAGATTATACAAATAGATGCATGGAAAAATAATGCGAGGTAGATTAAGAATTGATCACTTCCGATTTTCCAAGGAAGGCTTGAATTCCCAAGGACAATATTTGTAATCGTACACGTAAACGTGAAGTTACACCTCATTGTGAGAAAGGCCTCCAAGGGTACCTTTTTAACTAAACGGCTTAAGGACAATATGTGCATATGTCAAAACTGAAATATATGGATTATATCTTAAACAAAATATAATAATAGTAGTGTAACTCATTATTGGAAGCGGCTTACAGAGGCGGTGCCTATGATGTGTTTCTTGGAAATATTGCTAAGCCCAATTTTGAAAAAGGGGGGAATGTTACGAAAATACATTTAGCATAAACTGTTTAGTAAAATGGTATTCTGGACTGTTAGTGTAGATTGGAAACACTTTCGATAAAGAAAGAATCAATGAATACAACCCTACTTCTTGGGAAAAGGGATACTTCTCGTTATCCACTTGTACATAGGTTCTCAAGTAATTAGTTTAAAACAATGTATGGAGTAACAATTAAGGCTTAATTAAATTGCTGTTCTGTTTATCTTTTACTGCTTCCTATATGTGTCTTAGTCTCCATTTCACTATATGCCTTCTATAGTTAATAGCTTTGATGCTTTGGTACTCATACCTGTTATGTAAATGAATCGACTTACATGGCCGCTAAGTGTCAAAGAGTGATTAAGATATGTAATGTTTATTATGAAGTATGTTTGTTTTGCTATAATCACCATCAAATATGGTAATATGACAGTGGTGTTTAGTTTCTTTTATGAAGACGTTTGTGTCTCATCATCTACAAACCTTTCAAGGAAGATTTTGAGCAAAGTCTGGATTTTCAAGATTGTAGCGGCAGTAACGGTAATTGATTTTGAACACCAGCAATTAAGACTAGTCACAAAGAACCATATAAAGGGAGATTAGTCTAGGAATTGTATGGTACAATAGAGGTTTTTCTTATTATTATCTCCCTGTTACGTACTCTCTGACATTGATTGTTTTTTTTCTGTATTTCTTTCCTTTTTTTAATATATGAAAAGTGGATTCTATTCTTTTTTTTATTTCAAAAAATCTTTCTTTCAGATAGACAGATCAGGAATAGTAAACCAGGCATTAACAATTAGCAAAACATAACTAAGATTTCTCTTTAACGGAAGAATATTGCTCTATTCTCTCCAAATCGTTTCAATTTATTACATCACTATGCTTATCGGACACATTTTATCTTTAAAGATGTTCGAATGTGGCGATCCGTTTTTACTTCAAAGTTATTTAACGGTTTTAGCCAATTGTCCAATAAAAGAAAATGTTGCTTGGTACAAATTCAAAAAGCATCAGAAGAAGACAATTATAGGATACGAGCAAACGTATAATTTTTTGTTTCATTTGGGAGACAACCACTTCGATCAAGGATAAATTTCTCTTAATGTGAACGGGGTATTAGTTAGCAAGAAATAAACGTCAAACTTTGATTTTCTTCTGTTTCATTTTATATATCTTCCCCACACAGTTAGATATGTTTCACTGTTTGATAACAAAGATCAGTTGGTTAGATTTGTTTTGTCAAGAGAACGCATTTCTCCTTGCACACAAATGAGACACAGCAGACGGGCGACTTAAACCTTTACCAAACACCAAATGTTCGAGTGTCCCAAATTGAAAGAGTTTGCAGATGACATTTCAGAATGTGATGAGATTGAAAAACAAACCTCTGATATGACAGAAAACATCGTAGGAAAAAGAGAAATTGTTCATTTAGAGCAATTCCACCTTTTCCCACCATGTTTTCCAGAGTCGTATCCAACAAACTGGTCAAATGTCGTTATTGTTTGCTAATGGGTTAAACAAACATTCTAGAAAAAAAGACTTTTCATTGAAAATTAACGTAGGTTATCAAGGATGATTTAGTTTCACTGGTCCTAAGGCCGCGTGCTGCATTGTTAATGGAGGTTGTATTGTTTATAATACGTATATAATTGTTGTAGAAACTGTACATCTTACAAAAAGTCATTTTTCCTGTCCTTGTCCTTTAATAGTTTTATTCTGTTCAATTTTGAAACAGGAATAATAATATTTGTAATTTTAGGGATATTCAATTTTCACCTAGTTACTATCTTAGACCAATACGCTGTGAGCGAATTATTGTTTTTTTACATTGACGTCACATTTTAATTTATCAATCATACAACTTTGAAAGACCTTTCCGCCACTCTGATAACTGAATTAGGTGTCGTCTGCAGGCTACAACACGTATCATTTAAAGGTTCCCGTCGTACAATAATGAATTAGTTATGTTAAGGAAAAGGTACTCCAGACTAATGAGGTAATCGGACGTAACAGGTTATCTGCGGATCATAGAACAGTCTTCAATGTAAACAATGATTATCGATTGAAAAGTTTCAACGAACAAGGAAGTAAACTTGACCTTTTCCAAAATAATTTGACGCAATAGGGAATTATTCAGACTTTTTCATGCAATCGTTAATAACGTATTACTTAATCCTATATTATAGGTACTCTAAATTCCATATTATGAATACACATTAGCATCTTATTGAAGACGATTCTAACGAGTACCTACAATATAGAGTTTAATGTTAAGAGGAAAAACTTGTAACGTTTGTTGAACGTTTATGCAAATAAGGGAACATAATAGATAGTTTTAGAGAACATGCTGGTATATATATAGACAACACAAGCGCTCAGTGTACGGCGGCGTTCTTCACTGATCGGATATGATTGTGTCTTTGAGAGGTTCATTTGCTCGGTTCATTACAAAACAAAGAAGTTTGTTGAATGAATTTAGTCTCTATTATCATGACCTATCCCATAAACCATCACCCACTTATACAGTCCGTTGAATAAACGGATTATATGGGATAAAATGTCGTTTAAACAACTCGTTTGTTTTGTCAGGTCGACATATCATATATCAATGTTTCCCGGATCAAGAACAGTTCTATAAATTATCAAGTGAAAACATCACTCCCATTACCATGATTGACATCTAGTGTATTTATCTTTGTTTTATACGTATATAGTTTTTACCTCGCGTCTGCAATGTTTCAGAAATGTTGCGACTGTGAACGTTAAATGATGGAGAAAGGCCCCATACTCAACTTCCAATATCGGCTGGTAAAGCCAAGCAGAACTATCAGCATTCCGTGGGTCAGTAGTGAGACTACCTATCATGAACAGCTAATCGCCGTCATCTGGAACTTATATGATCTTGAATTATGTTCTTTCTTCTAGACCACGGAAGCACCGACATAGAATGAAGCGCTCTTATCCAAATAGTGTATATTATTTATGCGTCTTCGCACGGTTACAAACTTTTGACCTACCACTGCCGTAGCAGTCATCGCAATGGTGTCACCGGGATTTAAATTCTGTTTTCTATATGACTAGACCACGAAAGTCTCGACAAAGTATGAAGCGACCACACCTAGTTGGTTTTCATCTTGTATGTCTTTTATGCACGGTTACGAACTTTTGACCTACCACTGTCGAAGCGGTCACCGCTATCAAACTAACGATATGAATTATGTTAGAATGATTGTCGAGGAAATCATTTCCAATGATGGCAAATTAATTGTCCAGATTTCCCCAGTTTGCTCAGAATACTTAACAGTCAAGTATTTTTTTACTGAAGTTTACTATATAACCATTGTTTGGCATAAGCATCCAGAAGGGCAGTTGGGCAGAAACAAGGACTGATAACTGTCGGCCTTAATTATCGTACTATGAACAGAAACCTTATCCTTCTGCTTTCCAATACTACTACTGTCCAATGACGATGATTGGTTTGCAAATAAAAACAGAACAAAATACATAATATTGAAATGGTTTTGCGTATACGAACAAGCTAATCCAAACTGGATCTTCACACATTACTGAAGATTTGTATATTGTTGAAAACCGTGCAAATCCTGAATCAGAAGAAATAACCAATTTATAGGTTTTAACTTTTACCATTTCCCACAACCATGGAATATGTAACATGTACAACTTGACAGCAATAGATGGTGACAAAATTACAAGAAAATAGACATGAAAATGACAAAGGTTATAGAATAAAACATTTGTTACAAAAAGGATAAACTGCTCATTACACATTTCCTAGGTCTTTGGGTAGTAGATACATCAAGGTTTATGATGGAGAGAGGATATAAAATCGCGATGTGAATAGCCAACTTTGTGCGTGCTTTTTCTAAGGGATCGGCCAAATACCGTTTTATCCTCACACGACCAACGCATATTTAATCGCTAGGAGACCATACTATACCAAATATTTCTTTAATGTACTTTGTTCAGTTCCACGAAAGACAGCAAACTACAAACACGCATGTATTGATTTGATAAAAACATTCGAGGGTTTGCGTTCTTTATTTATAACCACACGCGCTCATGTTTGTTTAGGAGCTACGCGGGTCGATTGCACTATCGATTTTTTGCTTAACCCGTTGGACTCGGTGGTTCCAAACCTTCATTTAAATATGATGGAGTGAATGCCGGGCTCTTCGGGGGAGGTTTTGGGTTTATTAGTTCATGCTGCGCTGTGCTTCCGCAACTCAATACCGGCATGGAATCACTATCACTTTTTATCCACTTGTCCATAGTAATCAATTAAAAACATTGTACGCAACCTCAATTACAGCTTTATTGAATTGCTGGTATGTTCATCTGACTGCTTCCTATGCGTGTCTTACTCTCCATTTCATTATATGCCTTTAACAGTTTATAGCTTTGATGTTTTTGTACTCTTACCTGGTTATATAAATGAATTGACTAAAGTTTCCGCTAAATGTTTTATAAATAACGAATAAGATAAGTAAAAACTGTTTTATTTCAATGTTTGTTTGTTTTGTTGAATCACCATCACTTTCGTAAACGTTAAACGGTTTTAAGGTTTCATCGTTTAGACGTTTGCGTCTCATCCCCTTCAAACCTAAAGAGGAAGGTGTTGAGCAAAGTCTGGTTTTTCCAAATTTAGGCAAGCAGTTAAAGTCATTTTGAACACCAGCAAAAATGTTAGTTTGTCTCTTATTTTTTTCTTATTTGTTTATGCAGCATTGGTATTTTTTCTATTTGTCGCAATGGTTTATTAGCAATATAATACTATTTCTTCCCTTTTTATAGTCGTCTGCTTTCGCTTTCAATTTTGACTAGTCACAAAGTACCATATAAGGGGAAATCACTCTGGGAATTGTATGATAAAATTGGTTAACACCATCTGCCGGGGTGACATACCCTTAAGTAGGTCCTTGATGTTTCGTACAAGGTAAGAAATGTTCAAGGTCAAACAATTCAGGTGAAATTTTGTAATAATAGATCATGATTATCATTGAGAATAAAGTTAACAATTCCTAGACGTGACAGACAACTTAGCTCATTATCTTATTTTAGATGAAATTATGGAGCAAACGATGAAACCGTCCATAATAAGCACTTTATACCATTTCTGTAATGATGTCTAATATAAGCTCCTTTTGATACGTGTAAGAGAAACGGATAAGTAAGACAAAAAGCTTTTTGTCAATATGAGAGCTGAAGATTTGCTCGATCAATCAGATGCGGCTGTAATAGTCGAAAGTAAAATCTCATAAAGCATTACCGTGACAAAAGCGTAAATTAAGATGATTGAAATGTTTTTTTGTATTTTTTTGCGATGAAAAGTGGATTTTGGTTTGATGGATTGCACGAAATGTACCTTACCAGCAGACAGGTCTAGAAAAATAAATCAACAATGTCGTTTACAGATTTTATTAATCCTCACCACACAGGTAGAAACTTCACTGTTTGATTAACATGATTTATTTGGTAAAAAGTGAAATGAAAGAGTGGACGCACTTCTCCTTACAACTTTATGAGACACATTTCAAGCAGACGGACTAGGCAGGGCGACTCAAGCAAACATTGTGATACAAAGGACTTTGCATTGAATGCTCATCATAAACGAACTCCTTATTTGTCGACTTGAAACTGAACAAGTATTTTTCGTTCCACTAGTCTTAATCAGCCATTTTAATATGCTTATGTTGTGACTTTGACCTTTCCCACAATCTGGGAGTTTGTAACATTCTGAATTGACAGCAATAGAAGACGATAAAAATGCAAGGAAAAAGAAAAGAACGTTTTCTTTATGATAAAAGCTTTACCATTTCCCACAACCATGGAATATGTAACATGTACAACTTGACAGCAATAGATGGTGACAAAATTACAAGAAAATAGACATGAAAATGACAAAGGTTATAGAATAAAACATTTGTTACAAAAAGGATAAACTGCTCATTACACGTTTCCTAGGTCTTTTGTTAGTAGATACAACAAGGTTTATGATGGAGAAAGGATTTAAAAGCGCGATTTGAATAGCCAACTTTGTGTGTGCTTTTTCTGAAGGACCGGTCCAATACCGTTTTATCATAACACGACCAACGCATATTGAATCGCAAGGAGACCATATCTTTAATGTCCTATATTCTCTTCCACGAAAGACACCCAACTACAAACACGCATGTATTGATTAGATAAAGACCCTCAAGGATTTGCGTTCTGGCGTTCTATTTGTAAGTGGTTTGTATTTCTTTATTATTTATAAATTATGTTATGTGTAAAAATGACATAGGACGGAGTCGGTCAGAATACGATTTGCAAGAAACACAACATATTGGTCCAGTAACTGTCGATTTTGTTCTGTAACGGCTCATATAGCATCATATTGTTTAAACAGGATGTTTAAATGTCGTAGCATGAAAATAGCATATATCATGTAAAGATATGAGGGTTTTTTATTTGTCTAGGGGTGCTATTTAGCTTTTCAAGCTTACAAAAACTGTTCGATTTTAACCAGTTGACCGTGTCTTTATTTATATTCCCTTTTAAAGATGTTTATTCATAGATATGAAGAAATTTATGATGGAGAAAGGATTTAAAATCGCGATGTGAATAGCCAACTTTGTGTGTGCTTTTTCTGAAGGACCGGTCCAATACCGTTTTATCATAACACGACCAACGCATATTGAATCGCTAGGAGACCATATCTTTAATGTCCTATATTCTCTTCCACGAAAGACACCCAACTACAAACACGCATGTATTGATTAGATAAAGACCCTCAAGGATTTGCGTTCTGGCGTTCTATTTGTAAGTGGTTTGTATTTCTTTATTATTTATAAATTATGTTATGTGTAAAAATGACATAGGACGGAGTCGGTCAGAATACGATTTGCAAGAAACACAACAGATTGGTCCAGTAACTGTCGATTTTGTTCTGTAACGGCTCATATAGCATCATATTGTTTAAACAGGATGTTTAAATGTCGTAGCATGAAAATAAGCATATATCATGTAAAGATATGAGGTTTTTTTATTTGTCGAGGGGTGCTATTTAGCTTTTCAAGCTTACAAAAACTGTTCGATCTTAACCAGTTGACCGTGTCTTAATTTATATTCCTTTTAAAGATGTTTATTCATAGATATGAAGAAATTTTGAACTTTTTTTCTAATCTGTGCACAAGCTGTTCTGTTGTATGATACACAATGGGGAATAGTTATTTAAAACAAAATCGTTTATTTTTACCTTTTTGGAGCCTGTGTTCAGTGAATAGATATGTATTCAAATACTGGCGCTCATTTCCACTTAAATTTTGAAAGTTCTAGAATAATTGTAAATAAACTTAAAAGTCCTTTAAATGTCCATGTTGTTAATATTTGATAAATGACATCATGTGTTTCATGTGATTTTTATAACCAGGTGATCGTCACTCATTAATCCGAGCGCTTCTTGCTATTTTAGATGTTACTCGAATGTAAACAATAAAGTTAAATTGGTGGGCACCCAATTTATGAAAATAGCACTTTAAAAAGTACATTATAAATAGTGCAGGCGTTATATTGTCATGATCCTGTGTTTTTTCCCTATGTTTCAACATATTCTGTCATAATTGATAACTCATTTTATCCAGTTTTGCAGTTTTTCTGAGCGCTAGTATGCTTTTAATGCGTTGGGACGGTTTTTTATATCTACTGCATATAGACTACACATACTTAAATACATTGAAGCTTCCTTAATATCGTTTAATTGATTTAAGAAATTTGAAAATTGAAATCAGTAAAGTAGAAAGAACTTATCAAAAGGGATTTTTTTAAGCAGGGTTAAACTTAACAACCGTTGTGAACTTATGGTTTTTCACATTTCAGTTTTACATCATGGATGAGGAACATAGATGCAATGTACACAGGGAGAGAGCAACGGCCTTTTGCAAGGTTCATAAAGTACTCTTATGCACCAGGTGTTTTATACAGAATACACATCAGGTCGAGGACTGCGAGCTTTCGGAAATGAAGGATATCTCATCGACCGACAACCTATATCTGAATATCAAAAGTTTGGAGTCTTTCATTAAAGAGAAAGATGGCGTACAGAAAGCGGAAAAGAAATCGTTGATTGACCTCCAAGAGGTATTAAAAAATCAAGTCGACGCCTGTTTTCAGGATCTTCATTCGGAGTTGGGAAAATTGAAAGAGAACACATTAGATTATCTTAAACGATCTATTGATAGGCGCAACACCGCCTTAGGAAGGCGTTCTGATGTTCTTAGTCAAAGCAAAGATAGGGTTTTGCAATACATGCGGGATATCGAGACAGAACCTGACAGACAAGACATTGGAAATATCAAGAGGGAGCTGAAACAACTTAAAACCAGGGTCGATGACCATACCCCGGCTTCTTTAAAACCTGTTGAAGGCACGTTCATACCACTCAACAAGATCTTCACGAGTACCGATGTGCTTGGGGACTTTGAATTTAGTGATGAAATGTACGAAGTCGTTGACGAATTGAACTTAAGCCAAGTCCATGATGATCAAGGTAGCGAAAATTCAGCCTTATCTGAAGATACCAACTTCGACACCGTTGAATCGGATGACTACGGATATGTAGCCCGAAAAAGTCCACCCTCTATTTCGTCAGACGGGGACATAAAATGTGAAAGAAGCACGCCGTCGACCCAATGTGTTATCAAGAAGATAGATGTGCTGCCGGACAAACGTGTTGTTGTCCTGGATACAAACCATCAGAAATTGCTTCTGTTGGATCATGACGGACACATCATCCAGCAATTTGTTGAAAATGGAAAAAGCATCGAGATGATCGATTTTTGCGCCATAAAGGACATGTTGGTTGTACTTGGAAATGATGCCGCCGGGACATATATTTCAGAGGTCGTTTTTGCCAACAATGCCCTGAATAGCAAGAGTAAGAATTATCTAGCCGGCGATCAATTCAAGCACATGCTTCAAAATGTCATCCTGTTTGGTTTCGACACAGGAATTCTTCAGAATAAATATGCAATTGGATTTGGGGATAAAGTTGTGAAATACAAAGCAGGGAAGATTGATAAAGTCATATCTCTTGATGATAAGCTTGTTCCAGATCCAACCACTGTCCAGAGCATTTACGACTTTCAAACGAACGTCATCTTTATTTTGGACAAAGGGAACGGTCGCCTTGTACGCTACGATTGCAAAGATAAAAAAGCGATTTGGACATTCGCGTCAAAGGCTGAATCATTTCGCCCTCTTGCAATGTACCAAGTTAAAAAGGATTTACTGCTTCTTTGCCCGGGGAGAATTATTTGGATCTGCAAAGATTCGGGCCATGTCTTAGATGAGATAGAAATCACCTTCAGCAAAGATTTGGTTTCCTTCTGTGTCGATGGAAAGGATGTCATCGCCATTTACGGAACGAGTGGAGCAGCATTTAGGATTGCTAAGCATCCGAACGCCCTTATTAAACAGAATACTTAAGAAATAGATAAAAAAAAAAAAAAAAAACATGAAACTCCCAAATATATATTTTTGAACAGTAGGAAAGGATACAGGTGTGATTGTTTTGCCTATTTACCAATAAGTTCAGACAATGTGTCTCGAAAGCAAGTTATAAATGATGACAGATGTCATAAATATGTGAATAATTTTATTTGAACTTGACGAATCATACAAACAATGCATGCATGAGTTTCCTTTATATATATTATGTAATATACCCAATATGGAACTTGGGATAAAATAAGGTCAAATACAACACTAATACATGCATGATGGACTGAAATTGCGTAGCATTTTGTTTCAAATGCCTGTTTCACAAACGTTCCTTTTCTATGTACATAGAAAATGTCTCCCAAAGGTTTCCAGCCTAAAATGTGAAAATAAATATAGTTGCAAACATAAATGTTTCTCGAAAACGTAAGCTGCGACTTAAACCGGTCGAAGCATTAGGTACGCCCCATATCACATCTATGGCTGAAGGGAAGTGTACTTAATTATTATTTTGACAAATACGTGTTATATAAATGGGGCAATAAGTCGGGGAAGATTGAGATCAATCCCGTACGTTTGAAATTCGCCGAGGAAGGCTTGAATTCCCAAGGACAAAATTGAGATAGACGTAAGAAATCATCGCAAAACCATCTTACACGTAATCGTTGACGTAAAATTGCGCTCCTTTGTGAGAAAAGTCCCCACAGTGCAGTTTTACTAAACATTTTATGCTTAAAATGTGTGTTAGTTCAAAACAACATTCCCTCTTATTTCAATATTCGTATTAGCAATATTACAAAGTAACACATCATTGGAATCATCTCTCAGTGACATTTTCTGGTGTGGCACATTAAAAGTTTTTTACTTTTAATCATCATGCTATCCATGTTTTGACAAACGCAAAAAGATTTCGATCGTCGTTTCTTAAACGATACTCTGGACTGTTAGTGTAGTTTGGAAAATATTTGATTTTGTCTCGAGAACAAAGCATTTTTCTTCGAAGGATTTTCCAATCAACACTTTCAATGAAAAAGATACCAATTTCAATAAAAGAAAACCTACGGTTTTGGCGTGAAAGCAATCTGTAGACCCTTTCAATAAGGGTAAGGGTTCGAAGAATGGTCACTTGTTAAAAATACTACGTTAAAGTATTCCACGTGACTGTCCTGTTCATTGAGAACTATCCAGTGCTTTTATTCAGAATTATTTGTATGTTTTGTCGTCTGCAAATGCTTTCAATTTGGACCGGTCGTGGGTTGAATTTGAAAATAAAGGAGTTGATTTCTCCCCAAACCAACTCTTTACTACACGGTATGTTTAGTATCATTCTGTATTGCAAGATGATGCAGACGAGATGAAAAACGAATACAAAATTGGAAGAATGAACTAAAAAAATAACTTTGCTTCTTTTGCTTTCCTCGTCCGCTGACAATAATTTACTTTACAATTTGGACTGTCATCTGGGCAAAACTTGAGAGCAGGTATCATCCCAACTATTGTAAAAGCGTTACTGCACAAGAAATAATGAACATAATTGGTATTGCTACCTTGCATCAAATAAGCCAAAAATGCTTAAGTTAACCAATGGGGTTCAATTTAACAAGATGTGTCGAAATATTTTGTATATAACAATAATGAGAAATCTGAAAAAATAAAGAGAAATGTGTAACTAATTGAACTCGAATTCGTTTTTTTCTCCTTATATTTACAAACCCTCGATGAAAGCCTGGCTCTGGTAGAGAGTTCGCCTCGTTTGTGGGCAGTAGTGGGTTTGACTACCGGACAAAGTCACACCAAAGACCTTAGTATAATGATGGTACGCATGGCTTCCCTCCATTACACTCTGGGCAATACAGCGTTAGAGAATACATGATATGCATCTTGATTCGGAAATATTTATCAAGTGAGCCGAAGTTGGATCATCCTGCTAAGAGAACGATCGTTTTTCCATTCAAGACACCAAACTATTTTTGTCCCGTTATATATGTGCCTGTTACCCAAATAGATTCACAATATAAAAAAGCTTAAAGAAAAACAACGAAAAAGAGGAAATACAACGGATATTAGATACTGGCACTGTTCCTTGTTATCTGTCTAAATATCGCACTTGTGAAAAAAATCTTTCAGACTTAAATTCGTTTTAATAAAATGCCTCTAGGGATAAAATGACATCAAATAGCTATAGAGTAAGATAAGATTCGTGTTTTGGTACACGTAACACTCTTTCATAATTTTGTGGTGGAGGTAAAGCACATCTATGTTGCCGATATGTTAACCCATTACCAAACAATAACGATATTTGACCACATTGTTGCAGACGACTCTGGAAAACATTGTAGGAAAGGGAGAAATTGCTCGTAACAAGCAATTTTTCCTTTTCCTACAAGGTTTTCTGCCCTATCAGAAGAGTATTATCTATTTTCATCACATTTTGAAACGTCTTCTGCAAACTCTTTCAATTTTGTACAGACAAAAAATTGGCGATTGGTAAAGGGTTAGACCGTGTTACCGTTCCAAAACAATAACGACATTTGACCACATTGTTGCAGACGACTTTAGAAAACATTGTAGGAAAAGGAGAAATTGCTCGTAACGAGAAATTTTTCCTTTTACCACAATGTTTTCTGCCCTATCAGAAGATTACTTTCGAATTTCATCACATTTTGAAATTTTGTCTGCAAACTCTTTCAATTTGGTACAAACGATAATTTGGCGTTTGGTAAAGGGTTTAACCTTTTAAACGATTTATTTCGTAAACATATACCCTCAACTACATTACCCATAGGCATGCGATGGTATTTTAAAGGCACATATAAGGAGATGAGTGAAATAAATTACTGAAAAAAAATATGGAGTTCTTTTATTATGTTCATAAAAGTCATGAGAATTAATTTAGAAATGCATTGAAAGCCTATTAAATAGACTCCTTTAACATAAGTTATTTTGTGCTTGAAATAAAGTTGTCTCCAATTCAATCATGTTTATCAACAACCTGTTTGTTTACATATTCAAAATAACGAATTCTGATTGGTCGGTTCAAACAATTGTGTATCAACTGTCAAGGTCAGGGTTGAAGTATCACACAATCAGAATTACTAAACTGGTTAATCTGGGTTATTTCATGTTGGCTTTCACGATTAAGTTGTGCTGATGGTTTTTTTTGGTGATAACTATTTGAATCTGACCAAAAGTTTACCAAATATTATAGTTTAATATATCATTAATCTCCTTTTATGTGCCTTTAAAATTTTATAGAATCATCATAAGGGTCACACCTGGAAGGCATGAAATCTCATTTCACTGTTAAATTCTAAATAAGAACATGGGGGATCGAAAACTTTAGAACGAAGAAATTTAAAAAAAGGGTAATTTGTACAGTGACGATGATAGACAGGTGATCATTTTACCATGTTACCTACAGAGCACAAATGTGAAAAAGTCCCTTCGTAAAGCCAGTTCAAGGTTTTAGAGAAACTAACGCAGACATGTGTGCTTTGGGAGTAATAGACGTTCGAATTTTTATATGTACAATAATTGAAACTTAACATAAGCTCATTTTTAATTTCTATATTTCCAAGTTGCTGAAACCTAGTGAATTCGTTAAATAAGAAGGAGGCATTGGCGCCTGTCAGGGTTTCTATGGGAAAGCCGGTTTATAAATATAAGCAGGAATTCATTCTAGCACAAATTGATAACATCACGTGACAAAAACGGTTAATAATATCTGAGGACCCACATGACAGTGGTATCCAAGACTAGCACATCTTATTCTTATATTAGCTTTTTGTTTACGAAATAAACAGGTTTAAACGGTTTGCAATATCTTAAAATAAACACAAATGATCTCTATCTTCTCTGTATGATTTTAAACATGGTGGAAAATCTGTCAATACTCTATTATTTTGGTTATTCTAGAAAGCTATGTCGTTCTTTTACGAATCTTTTAGGCAGTAGCATAACAACCGAAAAAATAGACAAAATGTGTAGAACTGGATTGTTTTAATAAAGGAACAACGTGTTGTCATTGAAAATGTGGGGTTAGAAAACAGAAAGAGAATTTTCGATTTATACCTTTCATGTAAAATGAATGACAATCTTAAACTCAAGGGGGTCTATATTTTAATCGAGATTAAACAATGACATGATTGATATATGTAATATCGATCAAAGTGGAAACTATATCATTACCAGGCACCAAAGGCATGTGACATACATTAAACGCGCCCGTAGATTTCATATGTAACGAAAACAAATCAATCACCGGTTATTACATGAAAAGCATACATAACACCTTTCCTCATTGTACCTCGTTAATGCAGTGTGACAAAAGGAGGAATTACTAGTCACCAAAATTAAAAACAAGAGATAAAACCAATTGCAAATTGTGCTTTTAATCTTGCTTTTTTCCATTTTTCTGACATTTCTTAATTGAAAGGAAAAGCCGAAAACTAAAAGACATAAACAAAATCGTTCCCCTCGTTGTTATAGGTAAAACGCTTTAGTAAAACTAAGTAATTTGTCACGTTAAGCTATTTCATTTTCTTGATTTACAATTCTCATTTATTATTTTATCAGTCGTCTGTTGAATTGTTTTTACAACGTTTACGGCGACTGTTGTGAGTTAATTGACAAAAAGCAGAAGATGATGTAACTTAAGGAATAGCCTATATGCTCAATATAAACAAATATTTTGCAAATGATTTGAAACATAGTATCTTTATACAATATCCTTCCATTTAAAACAAGTTTTTATTGTAAACAGCAGTAGACAACAAATAGGATGATGAAAGATACATTGATCCCGTGATATTGGATAAAAGCAATCGTTACAAAAGATAGAAATGCTCTTTGTGAGCAGTTTCTTTTCTTTTTTCTTTTTTTCTTTTTTTTCGTTTTTGACACATCGCGTTCTAGTAATTACACTTTCTTGCAGACACGTTAAAATGAGTATGCATGATGTTAATGGTTTATGGATATCGGGTTGGTTGTTCATAAGGTGAAATTTTAGACGAGAAGAAATGTCCTATCTTATCACACAATCTTTGTCAATACTTCAACTGGGTTATGCAATTTGGATCCTTATTTCTGCCCGATCTATGTGTACAAATAAAAGGGGTATCAAAAACTCAATACATGTGTAAATGATTTTAACAATGGTCAGAATGTGAATTAACCCTTTACCAACACCAAATCTTCGACTGTCCAAAATTCTCTACAGGAGGATATCGGTTCCCGATACGCTCCCACATTTTATCAATATCTGTGAGGAACGAATGCTATCCCTGCATTGGATATTGGCTCGCACATTGTACGTCTATGAATTTCGTTCCCTGGCTAAGAAGAAAATATTCTTGTGAAATAATTCTAAACAATAACACAATTTGGGACTGTGTGTTGGGGTGTGGTTGGTGTGTGAGGGTGTGTGTGTGAGAGCATTCTTTTACAGTACGTTTTTCGGATTTAAGAACTCGCTTTTATGACTGGAGATATTCTTTAATATTCAATCAGGTCGGGGCTGGTATCTGTAAATATATAGGTTAAATACAAACTTATCTGACATACGAGTCACCCGATGATATGTATCAACGTTATGTTGGTGAAAACAATCTCTCTACACTACTGGTATTATACACCTTATCGGAAGACAACAATAGCATTGCAGTGCATTACCTTTGGAATATGTTTGGATTTTCTCACATACCCTGATCAATTAAGAAGTAATTCCTTAACGCCACGAATGATGACAGATTTGAGGGATGAAATAGAAATAGTTATGCCGTTATGCCACCAAACGATAAACGCATATTTGAAGGGGGATGTATTGTGCAGTACATGTTAGAGGCGTCTAAGGGTGCGCTGAATGTCATACAATAGCTGTATTAGTACAAACGGGATTAACCCTTAGAATGTTGGGTAATTTTCTAAGAAAAATGTGTCACCTGCTTCCAAAGCCTTAGATATCTGCTTGATTTTGACGAGGAAAGATACTCACATTACTCAGAGTTGCAAACAGGTTAGGACACAGGCCAGCCGCCAATTTATTTGATCACTTTGTTTCAGACTACTCTGGAGAACACTGTAAGAAAAGAAGAAATTGCCAACTTCATCACCTTTTCGAATGGCGTCTACAATCTCTTTCAATTTAGGAAAGTCGAAAATAAGCGTTTGGGAAAGGGTTAAAGAGATTTTCGTGTTAAAAGATGGTGGACGTATAACTGGTTCACGACAGTTTGGAAGAATGGTTGCTTACGAAGTTTCTAGTGTAGTCCGGAATAATTCTGACTTCCCTACTAAGTTGGCGAATATACCTTCGAAAAGTTCATGAAATAGTCTCTACCTTTTAAAAAGTACGTTTGATCGTGTTACGTCCTAAGCATTTTGTTATCGTTATCACTCCCTCAGTCCCTCTACACACACACATACTTGGTCTATATAGCAGAGCTTCTTGTTCATTTCTATGAAAGACATACACTTGCATTGATATTTTTTCAATAAAGAGATCATGCAGATGACATAGATTCATATAACATGTAAGTAAACTCTTTGATTACATGTATTTCATTACTCAATGTGCATTTGGCGTTTTTGTTACAGTTCGCGTTGCACGAAAAGTATCTTGTTTGGTACACTTCATTGTTTAAGCAAATAAAAAAATATACGTTGTTGAAATGTGATCACGGGTTTCATCCACATCAAAAACTGAGTACATGTAAATGACAGTCAGGAATGAGATGTAACATGCATCAATTACTTAAAAACTCATGGAAGGAAGTGAAAGCTATATCAAACTGTAGTATTTGGTAAACTTTGGTTAGATTCAAATGGTTATCACAAAAAAATCAGTAGCATAACTTAAACCTGAAAGCCAAGGAGAAATAACCCAGATCAGCCAGTTTAATAATAGAGATTGTCTGATTCTTCACCTTTGACCTGGTCACTTGATACCCAAGTTTTTGAACCGACCAATCAGAATTCGTTATTGGAAATATGTATACAAACAGAGTGTTCATAAACACGATTGAATGGGAGACAACTATACTTCAAGCACAAAATAACTGATGTCAAAGAAGTTTATTAGATAGTGTCTCACAGCATTCATAAATTTATTTTCATGACTTTTATGAGCATTATAAAAGAACTCCATATATTTTTCAGTAACTCATTTGTAATCATATACTCCCATTTGCATTTAACCCATTACCAAACAATGCCGCCATTTGACCAGTTTGTTGCAGTGAATCTGGAAAACATTGCAGGAAAAGGACAAATTGCTCTTTACGAACAATTTCGCCTTTTCTCACAATGTTGTCTACCCTGTCAGAAAATTATTTTTCCATTTCGTCGCATTTTGAAATTTCGTCTGCATACTCTTTCAATTTGAGACAGTCGAACAGTTGGCGTTTGGTAAAGGGTTACGTAGAGCCTTGGCATGTATCATAGATATGAAGGAATTTTGAATTTTTTTTCTAAACTGTGCACCAGCTGTTCTGTTGAATGATACACAATAGGGAATAGTTATTGAAAACAAAATCAGTTTATGTTTACCTTTTTGGAGCCTGTGTGCAGTGAATAGATATGTATTCAAATCTTAAAGCCATTTTTGCGCTCATTTCCACTTAAATTTTGAAAGTTCTAGAATAATTGTAAATAAACTTAAAAGTCCTTTAAATGTCCATGTTGTTCATATTTGATAAATGACAGTATTTTCATATGTTTCATGTGATTTTTCTAACCAGGTGATCGTCACTCATAAATCCGAGCGCTTCTTTCTATTTTAGATGTTACGAATGTAAACAATAAAGTTAAATTGGTGGGCACCCAATTTATGAAAATAGCACTTTAAAAAATATATTATAAATAGTGCAGGCGTTATATTGTCATGATCCTGTGTTTTTTCGCTATGTTTCAACATATTCTGTCATGATTGATAACTCATATTACCCAGTTTTGCAGTTTTTCTGAGCGCTAGTATGCTTTTAATGCGTTGGGACGGTTTTTATATCTACTGCATATAGACTACACATACTTAAATACATTGACGCTTCCTTAATTGATAATACATTTAGTAAATACCTCTCATTATATATCATAGAACAATACATAAACTAATGTTTCAACGACATTTTATTTTGACTATCAAATTTTCTGGAATTGGATCACGTAACTCTAATTAGTTACAAGTGAAAGTTTCATAAAAATAGCCTTATCAGCAATCAACATAAAATGTAGCAAATCTAAGATTAATCGTAGCCATACGCACAGAGGCATCAAATCGAGAATTTGTCGCGCTAACCCATGTATATTAGCATGTATCTAGTGTCTTTAGGCAGTTAAAGAAATGAATACAGATATCGTTTAATTGATTTAAGCAATTTGAAAATTGAAATCAGTAAAGAAGAAAGAAATCGTCAAAAGGGATTTTTTAAGCAAGGTTAAACTTAACAACCGTTGTGAACTTATGGTTTTTCACATTTCAGTTTTACATCATGGATGGGGAACATAGATGCAATGTACACAGGGAGAGAGCAACGGCCTTTTGCAAGGTTCATAAAATACTCTTATGCACCAGGTGTTTTATACAGAATACACATCAGGTCGAGGACTGCAAGATTTCGGAAATGAAGGATATCTCATCGACCGACAACCTATATCTGAATATCAAAAGTTTGGAGTCTTTCATTAAAGAGAAAGATGGCGTACAGAAAGCGGAAAAGAAATCGTTGATTGACCTCCACGAGGTATTAAAAAATCAAGTCGACGCCTGTTTTCAGGATCTTCATTCGGAGTTGGGGAAATTGAAAGAGAACACATTAGATTATCTTAAACGATCTATTGATAGGCGCAACACCGCCTTAGGAAGGCGTTCTGATGTTCTTAGTCAAAGCAAAGATAGGGTTTTGCAATACATGCGGGATATCGAGACAGAACCTGACAATCAAGACATTGGAAATATCAAGAGGGGGCTGAAACAAATTAAAACCAGGGTGGACGACCATACCCCGGCTTCTTTAAAACCTGTTGAAGGCACGTTCATACCACTTAACAAGATCTTCACGACTACCGATGTGCTTGGGGACTTTGAATTTAGTGATGAAATGTACGAAGTCGTGGACAAATTGAACTTAAGCCAAGTCCATGATGATCAAGGTAGCGAAAATTCAGCCTTATCTGAACATACCAACTTTGACTCCGTTGAATCGGATGACTACGGATATGTAGCCCGAAAAAGTCCACCCTCTATTTCGTCAGCCGGGGACATAAAATGTGAAAGCAGCACACCGTCGAACCAATGTGTTATCAAGAAGATAGATGTGCTGCCAGACAAACGTGTTGTTGTCCTTGATATAAAGCACCAAAAATTGCTTTTGTTGGATCATGACGGACATATCATCCAGGAATTTGTTGAAAATGGAAAAAGCATCGAGATGATCGATTTTTGCGCCATAAAGTACATATTGGTTGTACTTGGAAATGATGCCACCGGTACATTTATTTCAGAGGTCGTTTTTGCCAAAAATGCCTTGAATAGCAAGAGTAAGAATTATCTATCCGGCGATCAATTCAAGCACATGCTTCAAAATGTCATCCTGTTTGGTTTCGACTCAGGAATTCTTCAGAATAAATATGCCATTGGATTTGGGGATAAAATTGTGAAATACAAAGCAGGAACGATTGATAAAGTCGTATCTCTTGATGATAAGCTTGTTCCAGATCCAACCGCTGTCCAGAGCATTTACGACTTTCAAACAAACGTCATCTTCATTCTGGACAAAGGGAATGGTCGCCTTGTATGCTACGATTGCAAAGATGAAAAAGCGATTTGGACCTTCGTGCCAGAGACTGAATCATTTCGCCCTCTTGCAATGTACCAAGTTAAAAAGGATTTACTGCTTCTTTGCCCGGGGAGATTAATTTGGATCTGCAAAGATTCGGACCATGTCTTACACGAGAAAGAAATGAGCTTCAGCAAGGATCTGGTTTCCTTCTGTGTCGATGGAAAGGATGTCATCGCCATTTATGGAACGAGTGGAGCAGCATTTAGGATTGCTAAGCATCCGAACGCCCTTACTAAATAGAATAATTAAGAAATGGATAAAAAAAACATGAGACTCACAATTATAAATTTTTGAACAGTGGGAAAGGATACAGCTGTGATTGTTTTATGTATATTTACGAATAAGTTCCGAGAATGTGTCTCGAAAGCAAGTTATAAATGAATAAACAGATGTAACAAATATGTGAATAATTTTATTTGAACTTGACGCAACATACAAACATGCATGTGTTTCCTTTGTACATATTATGTAATTGTAACCAATTTGGCACTTGGGATAAAATAAGGTCAACTACAACGCTTATACCTGCATGATGGACTGGAATTGTGTAGCATTTTGTTTCAAATGCCTTTTTCACAAATGGTCCTTTTACATGTACATAGAAAGTGTCTCCCAAAGATTTCCAGCCTAGAATGTGAAAATAAATATAGTTGCAAAAGTAAATGTTTCTCGAAAACGTAAGCTGCGACATAAACCGGTCAAAACATTAAGTACGCCCCATATCACATCTATGGCTGAAGGGAAGTGTTCTTAAAGATTTGACAAATACGTGTTATATACATGGGGAAGATTGAGACTCAATCCTGTTCGTTGGAAATTCGCCGAGGAAGGCTTAAATTCCCAAGGACAAAATTGAGATAGACGTAAGAAATCATCGCAAAACCATCTTACACGTAATCGTTGACGTAAAATTGCGCTCCTTTGTAAGAAAAGTCCCCATAGTGCAGTTTTACTAAACATTGTATGCTTGAAATGTGTGTTAGTTCAAAAAAACATTCCCTCTTATTTCAATATTCGCATTAGCAATATTGCAAAGTAACACATCATTGGAATCATCTCTCAGTGTCATTTTCTGGTGTGACACATTAAAAGTTTTTAGTTTTATTCATCATGCTATTCATGTTTTGACAAACGCAAATAGATTTCGCTCGTCGTTTGTTAAACGATACTCTGGACTGTTAGTGTAGTTTGGAAAATATTTGATTTTGTCTCGAGAACAAAGGCATTTTTTTTTTCGAAGGATTTTCCAATCAACACTTTCAATGAAAAAGATACCAATTTCAATAAAAGAAAACCTACGGTTTTGGCGTGAAAGCAATCTGTACACCCTTTCAATAAGGGTAAGGGGTCGAAGAATGGTCACTTGTTAAAAAGACTACGTTAAAGTATTCCACGTGACTGTCCTGTTCATTGAAAACTATCCAGTGCTTTTATTCAGAATTATTTGTATGTTTTGTCGTCTGCAAATGCTTTCAATTTGGACCGGTCGTGGGTTGAATTTGAAAATAAAGGAGTTGATTTCTCCCCAAACCAACTCTCTACTACACGGTAAGATTAGTATCATTCTGTATTGCAAGATGATGCAGACGAAATGAAAAACGAATACAAAATTGGAAGAATGAACAAAAAAAAACACTTTGCTTCTTTTGCTTTCCTCGTCCGCTGACAATAATTTATTTTACAATTTTGACTGTCATCTGGGCAAAACTTGAGAGCAGGTATCATCCCAAATATTGTAAAAGCGTTACTGCACAAGAAATAATGAACATAATTGGTATTACTACCGTGCATCAAATAAGCCAAAAATACTTAAGTTAACCAATAGGGTTCAACTTAACAAGACTTGTCGAAATATTTTGTATATAACAATGATGAGAAATCTGAAAAAATAAAGAGAAATGTGTAACTAATTGAATTCGAATTTGTTTTTTCTCCTTATATTTACAAACCCTCGAGGAAAGCCTGGCTCTGGTAGAGAGTTCGCCTCGTTTGTGGGCAGTAGTGGGTTTGACTACCGGACAAAGACACACCAAAGACCTTAGTACGATGATGGTACGCATGGCTTCCCTCCATTTCACTCTGGGTAATACAGCGTTAGAGAATATATGATATGCATCTTGATTCGGAAATAATTATCAAGTGGGCCGTAGTTGGATCATCCTGCTCCGAGAACGATCGTTTTTCCATTCAAGACACCAAATTATTTTTGTCCCGTTATATATGTGCCTGTTACCCAAATAGATTCACAATATAAAAAGGCTTAAAGAAAAACAACGAAAAAGAGGAAATACAACGGATATTAGATACTGGCACTGTTCCCTGTTATCTGTCTAAATATCGTACTTGTGAAAAAAATCTTTCAGACTTAAATTCGTTTTAATAAAATGCCTCTAGGGATAAAATGACATCAAATAGCTATAGAGTGAGATAAGACTCGTGTTTTGGTACACGTAACACTCTCTCATAATTTTGTGGTGGAGGTAAAGCACATCTATGTTGCCGATATGTTAACCCATTACCAAACAATAACGATATTTGACCACATTGTTGCAGACGACTCTGGAAAACATTGTAGGAAAAGGAGAAATTGCTCGTAACAAGCAACTTATTCTTTTCTTACATAGTTGTCTGCCCTATCAGAAGAATATTATCTATTTTCCTCACATTTTGAAATGTCGTCTGCAAACTCTTTCAATTTTGTACAGACAAAAAATTGGCGATTGGTAAAGGGTTAGACCGTTTAACCCTTCACAAACAATAACGACATTTGACCACATTGTTGCAGACGACTTTAGAAAACATTGTAGGAAAAGGAGAGATTGCTCGTAACGAGCAAGTTTTCCTTTTACCACAATGTTTTCTGCCCTATCAGAAGATTACTTTCGAATTTCATCAAATTTTGAAATGTCGTCTGCAAACTCTTTCAATTTGGTACAGACGATAATTTGGCGTTTGGTAAAGGGTTTAACCTTTTAAACGATTTATTTCGTAAACATTGACCCTCAACTACATTACCCATAGGCATGCGATGGTATTTTAAAGGCACATAAAAGGAGATGATTGAAATGAATTACTGAAAAAAATATATGGAGTTCTTTTATAAAGTTCATAAAAGTCATGAGAATAAATTTAGGAATGTATTGAAAGCCTATTAAATAGACTCCTTTAACATAAGTTATTTTGTGCTTGAAATAAAGTTGTCTCCAATTCAATCATGTTTATCAACAACCTGTTTGTTTACATATTCAAAATAACGAATTCTGATTGGTCGGTTCAAACAATTGTGTATCAACTGTCAAGGTCAGGGTTGAAGTATCACACAATCTGAATTACTAAACTGGTTAATCTGGGTTATTTCATGTTGGCTTTCACGATTAAATTGTGCTGATGGGTTTTTTTGGTGATAACTATTTGAATCTGACCAAAAGTTTACCAAATATAATAGTTTAATATATCATTAATCTCCTTTTATGTGCCTTTAAAATTTTATGCAATCATCATAAGGGTCACACAAACGTTTAACTGTGCATGTGTATACAGTTGTACCTTATTTCAGGAAAGGGAAACCTTCGAAATGGGTAAAAAATTTCCATCAAAGCACAGGAAGGCATGAAATATCATTTCACTGTTTAATTCTAAATAAAAACATGGGGGATCGAAAACTTTAGAACGAAGAAATTAAAAAAAAAGGTTAATTTGTACAGTGACGATGATAGACAGGTGATCATTTTACCATGTTACCTACATAGCACAAATGTGAAAAATTCCCTTCGTAAAGCCAGTTCAAGGTTTTAGAGAGACTAACGCAGACATGTGTGCTTAGGGAGTTATAAACGTTCGAATTTTTATTTGTACAATAATTGAAACTTAACATAAGCTCATTTTTAATTTCTATTTTTCCAAGTTGCTGAAACCTAGTGAATTCGTTAAATAAGAAGGAGGCATTGGCGCCTGTCAGCGTTTCTATGGGAAAGCCGGTTTATAAATATAAGCAGGAATTCATTCTAGCACAAATTGATTACATCACGTGATAAAAACGGTTAATAATATCTGAGGACCCACATGACAGTGGTATCCAAGACTAGCACATCTTATTCTTATATTAGCTTTTTGTTTACGAAATAAACAGGTTTAAACGGTTTGCAATATCTTAAAATAAACACAAATGATCTCTATCTTCTCTGTATGATTTTAAACATGGTGGAAAATCTGTCAATACTCTATTATTTTGGTTATTCTAGAAAGCTATGTCGTTCTTTTACGAATCTTTTAGGCAGTAGCATAACAACCGAAAAAAAAGAAAAAATGTGTAGAACTGGATTGTTTTAATAAAGGAACAACGTGTTGTCATTGAAAATGTGGGGTTAGAAAACAGAAAGAGAATTTTCGATTTATACCTTTCATGTAAAATGAATGACAATCTTAGACTCAAGGGGGTCTATATTTTAATCGAGAACAAACAATGACATGATTGATATATGCAATATCGATCAAAGTGGAAACTATTATTACCAGGCACCAAAGGCATGTGACATACATTAAACGCGCCCGTAGATTTCATATGTAACGAAAACAAATCAATCACCGGTTATTACATGAAAAGCATACATAACCCCTTTCCTCATTGTACCTCGTTAACTGCAGTGTGACAAAAGGAGGAATTCCTAGTCACCAAAATTAAAAACAAGAGATAAAACCAATTGCAAATTATGCTTAATTAATCTTGCTTTTTTCCAATTTTCTGACATTTCTTAATTGAAAGCAAAAGCCGAAAACTAAAAAACATAAACAAAATCGTTCCCCTCGTTGTTATAGGTAACACGCTTTAGTAAACCTAAGTAATTTGTCGCGTTAAGCTATTTCATTTTCTTGATTTACAATTCTCATTTATTATTTTATCAGTCGTCTGTTGAATTGTTTTTACAACTATTACGGTGACTGTTGTGAGTTAATTGACAAAAAGCAGATGGTGTCACTTAAGGAATAGCCTATATGCTCAATATGAACAAATATTTTGCAAATGATTTGAATCATAGTATCTTTAAACAATATCCTTCCATTTAAAACAAGTTTTTATTGTAAACAGCAGTAGACAACAAATAGGATGATGAAAGATACATTGATCCCGTGATATTGGATAAAAGCAATCGTTACAAAAGGATAGAAAATGCTCTTTGTGAGCAGTTTCTTTTCTTTTTTTTTCTTTTTTTTTTGACACATCGCGTTCTAGTAATTACACTTTCTTGCAGATACGTTAAAATGAGTATGCATGATGTTAATGGTTTATCGATATCGGGTTGGTTGTTCATAAGGTGAAATTTTAGACGAGAAGAAATGTCCTATCTTATCACATAATCTTTGTCAATACTTCAACCGGGTTATGCAATTTGGATCCTTATTTCTTCCCGATCTATGTGTACAAATAAAAGGGGTATCAAAAACTCAATACATGTGTAAATGATTTTAACACTGGTCAGAATGTGAATTAACCCTTTACCAACACCAAATCTTCGACTGTCCAAAATTCTCTACAGGAGGAAATCGGTTCCCGATACGCTCCCACATTTTATCAATATCTGTGAGGAACGAATGCTATCCCTGCAAAGGAGATTGGCTCGCACATTGTACATCTAGGAATTTCGTTCCCTGGCTAAGAAGAAAATATTCTTGTGAAATAATTCTAAACAATAACACAATTTGGGACTGTGTGTTGGGGTGTGGTTGGTGTGTGAGGGTGTGTGTGTGAGCTTTCTTTTACAGTACGTTTTTCGGATTTAAGAACTCGCTTTTATGACTGGAGATATTCTTTATTATTGATAATTTCCTATGCTGCCCAAATATTCAATCAGGTCGGGGCTGGTATCTGTAAATATATAGGTTAAATACAAACTTATCAGACATACGAGTCAACCGAATATATGTATCAACGTTATGTTGGTGAAAACGATCTCTCTACACTACTGGTACTATACACCTCATCAGAGAACAATAGCATTGCAGTGCATTACCTTTGGAATATGTTTGGATTTTTATCACATACCCTGATCAATTAAGAAGTAATTCCTTAACACCACAAATGATGACAGATTTGAGGGATGAAATAGAAATAGTTATGCCGTTATGCCACCAAACGATAAACGCATATTTGAAGGGGGGATGTATTGTGCAGTACATGTTAGAGGCGTCTAAGGGTGCGCTGAATGTCATACAATAGCTGTATTAGTACAAACGGGATTAACCCTTAGAATGTTGGGTAATTTTCTAAGAAAAATGTGTCGCCTGCTTCTTAAGCCTTAGATATCTGCTTGATTTTGACGAGGAAAGATACTCACATTACTCAGAGTTGCAAACAGGTCAGGACACAGGACAGCTGTCAACTAACCTGTGTGCATATGCATAAAGTCGGTTCGTGCACTGTAAGGGTTAAACCCCAATCAATATAATCAAAATATCAAACGCATAATACTCGCCTTTAAAATCACCTTAAATATGGAGTTGTTTAACCGATTACCAAACAATAATGACATTTGACCCCTTTGTTTCAGACTACTTTGGAAAACACTGTGAGAAAAGGGGAAATTGCCTTATTTGGAGATGATTTTCCAACTTCATCACCTTTTGCAATGTCGTCTGCAAACTCTTTCAATTTGGGAAAGTCGAAAATAAGCGTTTGGGAAAGGGTTAAAGAGATGTTCGTGTTTAAAGATGGTGGACGTATAACTGGTTCACAACAGTTTGGAAGGGTGGTTGCTTACCAAGTTTCTAGTGTAGTCCGAAATAATTCTGAAATCCCTAAGTTTGTTGGCGATTATACTTTCGAAATGTTTCGATCATAAAAAAGGCTCTACCTTTTAAAAAGGACGTTTGATCATGTTACGTCCTAAGCATATTGTTATCGTTATCACTCCCTCAGTCCCTCTACACACACATATAGCATATCTTCCTGTTCATTTCCATGAAAGATATTCACTGGCTTTGATATTTTTTCAATAAAGAGATCATGCAGATTACGTAGATTCATATAACATGTAAGTAAACTCTTTGATTACATGTAATTCATTACACAATGTGCATTAGGCTTTTTTGTAACAGTGCACGTTGCACGAGAAGTATCTTATTTGATGTTGTTCATTGTTTAAGAAAGGTAAAAAAAAAAAGAAATAGTGTTGAATTACGATCATGGATTTTCATCCACATCAAAACTGAGTAAATGACAGTCAGGAATGTGGTATAACATAAACTAAGTACTTAAAGACTCATGAAAGGAAGTGAAAGCTATATCAAACTATTATATTTGGTAAGTTTTGATAAGATTCAAATAGTAATCGCAAAAAACAGCAGAACAACTTAAATCTGAAAGCCAAGGAGAAATAACCCAGATCAGCCAGTTTAATAATTCAGATTGCCTGATTCTTCACCTCTGACCTGGCACGTGGTCCACAATCTTTTTACCGACCAATCAGATTTCGTTATTTTAGACAAGTAAACAAACGGATTGTTCATAAATACGATTAAATTGGAGACAATTATACAAAATAGTACAAAATAACTGATGTCAAAGGAGTTTATTAACTGGGGTCTAACAGCATTCATAGATTAATGTTCGTGACTTTAATGAATATGATAAAAGAACATATATTTTTTCAGTAACTCATTTGTACTCATACCTTTCCATTTGCCTTTAACCCATTACCATACAATAACCACATTTGACAAGTTTGTTGCAGACGACTCTGGAAAACATAGCATGTTGGCGATTGCTTGACGAGCAGGTTCTCATTTTCTCACAGTGTTGTCTGTCCTATCAGAAAATTATTTTTCAATTTCGTCACATTTTGAAATGTCGTCTGCAAACTCTTTCAATTTGAGACAGTCGAACAGTTGGCGTTTGGTAAAAGGTTAAACAAATCATCGGCATGTACATGTAGATTGATTATATCAGAAGGTTAACCTTCATACGCTCTTTACAACTTTGTATTGATATTTCAGAAACCATCATGGATATGGAGCATAAGTGTGACGCACACGGTGAGAGCGCCACAGCCTATTGCAGGGTACACAAAGTTCTTTTGTGTACCAAGTGTTTCATAAACAACGTCCACAAGGTCGAGAATTGCGAGTTATGCGAAACACAGACCCTTTCACCAACTGACATCCTGTACCTGGATTTGAAAAGCTTGGAGAACACCATTAAAGAAAGAACTGACATGCAAAAGGCAGAACAGAAATCGTTAGAAGACCTCCAAAAGGTGTTGGGAGGCCAAGTCGAAGCCTGTTACGGTAGCCTTCTTGCAAGTTTGGGAGAAATGAAACAGAAAACATTAGATTATCTTTATAAGTCCATTGATAGGCGCAAGCTAAGCTTTTAGAATACATGAATGGTGTTAGCTGTAATACACAGGCAGAGAGCCAAGACCCCATCAACATCGGAAAAATAGAACAAGACCTTAAATCACTCAAGAAGAAGATAGATAAAAGTTTTCCTAGTTTCTTTAAACCCATCGAAGGCACATTTATACCTTATGAAACGATGCTCACCTTTCCTGATAAAGTGCTGGGAGATATCGAATTCAGTGACGAACTATATGACCATGTTGGCGAAGAAGACCCAGGCCAATCCCAGGCTACAAAAAGCAATCAAAATGCGGCGAGTGACAAAGCAAACAAAGCGAATGAGAAAGGTTCCATTCAAGTAAACGATCGAGAGGTCGATGGCGGTCCACCAAAGCCTGAATTGCCTGACACGGCTCCTGAAATGCCAAAGAGAATGCCCAAACCGCCAGATGTTGATACCGATAAACCACCTGTTATTCCACCGAGGAAGCCGAGCACGGTTGGAAAGGATAATTCCATCACTAACGGATCCGAAGTCTATGCAACGGTTGTCAAAACACAGCCTTCGAGTGAGACTCCACAGACAGAAGCGGGAACGATGGGAAAGTTTATTGTTATCACCGACGGATCCGATGCCTATGCAACGGTTGCCAAAAAAAAGGATTCGGACTCGCTCCAAACAGGGGATGTAACTAGACTTTAAAATGCATGTACATGTACTTGCAAAGATGAGTCCCGATGAACAAACTTAAACTTGTACTGTATTATGTCTTATTATCGAACAAACACATTGTTCTCGTATGTGCATACGTGGATGATGTATTCGAATTGTTTAACACCATGCCTTTGTTGGTTTTTAATTAAATTGACGACAAGGACGCTTATTTAGACAATTATCGTCTAATTCTTTTTAAGCCGAAAGCAATAGATGTATTTGGTAATATATTCTACTTAACAAAATGACAACAAAAGAAAAAAAAGTTGAATGTTAAAAGGCCAAAGAGAATGCCCAAACCGTCAGGCGTTGATACCGATAAACTTCCTGCTATTCCACCGAGAAAGCCAAGCACTGTTGGAAAATACAATTTTATCACCGATGAATCTGATGCTTATGCAACGGTTGCCAAAAAACAGCCTTTGGCCTCACTCTAAACAGGGGATGTAACGAGACTGTAAATGCATTTACATGTATCTGCTTATGCAACGGTTGTAGTCAAAACTCAGCCTTCGAGTGATATTCAACCGACAGAAGCTGGAACGGTGGGAAAGTTTATTGTCATCACCGACGGATCCAATGCCTATGAAAAGGTTGCCAAAACTGAGGCCTTAGACTCGCTCCAAACAGGGGATGTAACTAGACTGTAAAATACATGTACATGTACTTGCGAAGATGAGTCCCGATGAATAAAATTTTAATGTAGAGATGGCATACCATCGAACAATCCAACTGCTCTCATATTAGCCTGGGGTCCAGACCCATGCATACCCTCATTAGTACGGGGTATACGTACAGACCGGGCTCCGGGCTATTCTCATATGTGCATACGTTGAAAATGTATTCGATTTGTGATACAACATGCCTTTGTTGGTTTTTAAACTGGCGACAAGGACGCTTATTAAGATAATTACCGTCTTATTTCCTTTTTAACCCCAAAGCAATAGATGTATTTGGTAACATATTCTATGTTCTATTATATAAAATGATAGCAAAGGAAAAAACGGAAAAAATGTGTAATGGTAAAGTATCTATGTGCAAGATTGTTTCGTTTCATAGCGAATAAAGCCATTTAAATGTACCTGGGGTCGATTGTAACTGTAAGTCATACAGATCCTTATTTCTTATTCATTGGTTTGTTTCTACAGTAATACAATACATTAGACAGTTAACTTGTATGGTGTATTCTATCGAACAGACCGATAAAGGCATTATGCATGTACTGAATACATGTACATGTACTCAATGACGCTATACAAACCCGCATCTGATGGAAAAGGCTTTAAATACTCTGTGACAAAAGGATAAATTGTTCCTTACAAAAAATAGCAGTTTGTCACGGTAGTTTTTAACCACGAATCATATGTTTCGTCTTGGCATCTTTTTTTTTTCGTCTGTATTTGCTCGCAGTTTTGATCAATTGCAAGTTCCTATCCATCGTTTTCACCTATGTCATGATTACCCGAAATTCTTCACGCGAAATCCCTCACTAAAGATCCAAACTATTCAAATGGGTTTTAATGAAACAAAAGAATATTCGGATAGGCATGGGTGTCTCTTATTTCTAAGGCTTCTTATCTCTACCCGACTACTCTCTCTATCCGACTTCCAGTACCCAGGTGGTTAAAATGGCTGTCATTGCAGACGTCCATGGGTGTGACGTCATATGAAGAAGGCATGTGCCCTTATATGGGAGAGAATGAACGCCTTCTCAACACTCAAGTATCACAGCCATGTGAGAAAAAAGTTACGGTGGTGGTCACATCCTCACACAATACTTTAAATAGCGGAGATTCATCATGCCCTTCTTACCCATATGTTTCACAAACATGTCTCAGAATCTAAGTGGTGGTCACTAGAATTCCAAAGACTTGACTAAATCCTTATGTTCTTCTCACCACTCAAGTGACACAGGCATGTGAGAAAAACTAGGATGGCAGATGGCGTCCGATGGCAGTCACTTCATCACCAAATACTTGACTAAACACGTATCGTGTCCTTCTCAATATTTACGAAGATTTGAGTATACATGTATACTTATTATGTCCTCATTACTTTAGTTCTACAAACATGCCAGAGAAACTAGGATGGTGGTCACTTGTATACCGAAGACTTGAGTAAAGACTTACCATGTCATTCTCACCACTTGAACAGTGTCACAAACATGCAATAGACATTAGGCCTAAAAAAAGTTCTTTGTTTAGGGTAACCCGACCCTTTCTTGCCAAACCTGCCTACCCTAAAGATTTTATTTGACCATTGGAAGAAAAATCAATTGGCGCTGTATTATTAACATATCCATTCCAAACTTCTCGCACATTTCTGATAGGCCAGTTTACGAGTTGCATAGACTGAGAACATAAGACAAACATATGTTTATTTGTGTCTTCTATCGGCACTTAAATTCACCAACTTCTAAAAATGCATGTTGATGGATGCTGGTCTGTGTCAGAAGTCAGTTCTATACTGTTTAACTATTTTCTCTAAAAAGAATTATGTATGTTAAAGTGAAGCTCAAAACTAATTTTTTAGGCCTTAGGATGGTGGGCACTTAAACTCCTAATACAAGCGAAAATACCAATCATGTCCTCATTACTTCAATTTCAAAAACATGTCAGAGAAACTAAGATGGCGGACAATTGAACACCAAAGGTTTTATACTTTCCATGTCTTTCCCGACATTTGATCATCACAACCAAGACAGAGAAACCAGTATGACGGTACATATGTAGCAGGAACTCCATAGCTTTTAGTAAGGTCTTAACATGTCCTCACCATTTCAGTGTCACAAACATGCGAGAGAAACTAGGATGGTGGTCATTAGAGTGACAAGAACAGGGACCACCTATCACAAGAATCTCCTTCTTTGATTATATCAATTTCTTACTTAATCTGTTGCAACTTCCAAGCAGGTTAAAGCAAGCTTATAGAAGAAATGTCGGTTATTTTGTTGTTAGTTGGGAAGTGAAAATACTGCTGGAATTTACATAGCACCAACAGTTTTCTATTTGCGCTGCAAAGTAAGATTTTTCATTATTATGGAATGATCCAAATATCTAACTGTCTGGAATTAATGAATTGATTATCTATCAAAACCGATCGACCTTCTGCAAGGCAAAGAGAACCTGTGAAAATCCTAATTTGTAAGGACCTTTAAAATGTCTTTATGATTGTAAATGACGTACATTAGAAATTAATGAGAATCCAATGAATAAAGATCCCGACAAAATATCATTTAGAAGTTAAATTACCGTGTTTTGTTCTGGATGGCCAACCAAATGATCAGCCACAATGGCCTAAATTGGCCTCCATATCTACATATCATTTTGTCTATGTTTCACTATGGACAATTAAACCAAAGACATGTTATCTATGTTTCTTACTTACTTAGGGTTTACTTAGGGTTGGTTCCCAGCACAGGTCCTCTAGGGTCCTCTTCGCCAGGCTCGTTATTTTCATTAATTGTATTTATCCTACATGTATTATGTTCTCTGGTTCCGTTAATTTTTATTTCTGCCCTATGATTATCATACAGGACCTCCTGTTTATGCCAGCGTGTATCTAGTCTGTTCTTGAATTAATTAATTGATGGCGCTGAAACAACCTCCTCGGGAAGGCTGTTCCAGACTCTCGAAATTCTTATTGTAAAGGAGTTCTTTCTTACATTAGATGCACAATGTTGTGGAAAAATTTGAAGACAATTTCTTCTTTGACTGTGTCTGAGTGAGCAATTATCCCAAAGTTTTAATAAGTTTGTATTCCCAGTATCATATATTTTAAGTATAAATGTGTATGCTTCTATCATGTCACCTCTACATCTTCTATAGGATAAGGTCGGTAGTTTTAATCTTCTAAGTCTCTCAGGATATTCCAAGTTCTTGAAGCCTGGTAGTTGTTTTGTTGCACGCCTTTGTACACTCTCAATTCTGTCTATATCTATTGCTTTAAATGGTCTCCAGGCTGCACCTGCATATTCTAAATGTGTTCTTACGAGACTTTTATATAGGGGTTTGAATGTTTCCTCATTGAGAAACTGAAATGATCTTCTAATAATTTAAAACGTGCTGTTAGCTTTCTTTATTTTTTCGCTGATGTGTTTTTCGAAATCCAACTTCAATAATAACTCCTATATCCTTCTCATATGTAGTTTTGTTTATGTCTATTCCTCTGAGATTGTATTTTGTATCAATATTCTTTCTACCAACATGCATATGCCTACATTTATCTGGATGAAATTTTAAAAGCCACGTTTCACTCCATTTAGACATTTGATCTAGATCAGATTGTAAGTTGTCAGAGTCTTCCTCGTTTGTGACTATTTTGAACATTTTTTTGTCATCCGCAAAAAGAAACGCATCCGAGTTGACTGACGTCGGGAGATCATTGATGGACAGTATAAATAGTGTGGGGCCAAGGACAGACCCCTGGGGAATGATGATGTAACTGGGGCCCATTGGGATTTTTCTCCGTTGGTTATTACTCTTTGTTGTCGATCTTGTAAGAAACTTTGTATCCATTTAATAATTGACTCATTGAAATTATACGCCTGCAGTTTTTGTATAAGCCTCTTACGTGGTACCGTGTCAAATGCCTTCTGGAAATCCCTGTATATGCAGTCTATTTGGTGTCCGTTTCTGATTAAACATAATGATTGATTGGACTATTCTGAAAAGAAATGACCTGTTGATATCACATTATTCTTTTTTTTATTTTTTCTTTTTTTTTTAATGTTTTTGTTCAAACTAATAATCATCGTGAGTATTGAACATTGATTGTTCGCCTCGATTAGGGTCAAGAACATTATTACATTTATCATAACATTTCACTAAAACAAAGCGATCTATACTGGATTTTCAACGAAGGTAAATTTATGTTCTTTAAATTATTTTGACGGGCCTTTTTCGTCTGAATTTTCGTATATGACAAATTATTTACACATGTGATGCATAGGCCAAATACCGAAAGAAAGATAGTATCGATTATGGTATATATTTCATTTGTCATTAGTTTTCGCGACATTCATCCGACCTTGATAATCTTCTGATAATGAACAGGTATACACTTGTAGTATAACCGTAAATGCACCATTGATTGTATACTAAAAGACACTCTTATGGGCTAGAAAATAAGCCCTTGCACGAGGACTCCATGATAAATAACTGAACGCTGTCAAGAATCGAACCAACATTCAAGTCCGAAGACACCAACCTTTTACTTAGGGTTTACTTGGGGTTGGTTCCTAGCACAGGTCCTCTAGGGTCCTCTTCGCCAGGCTCGTTATTTTCATTAATTGTATTTATCCTACATGTATTATGTTCTCTGGTTCCGTTAATTTTTATTTCTGCGTTATGATTATCATACAGGACCTCCTGTTTATGCCAGTGTTTATCTAGTCTGTTCTTGAATGAATTAATTGATGGCGCTGAAACAACCTCTTCGGGAAGGCTGTCCCAGACTCTCGAAATTCTTATTGTAAAGGAGTTCTTTCTTACATTAGATGCACAATGTTATGGAAAAATTTGAAGACAATTTCTTCTTTGACTGTGTCTGAGTGAGCTTTTATGTAAAGTTAGGCTGTCATTTCAGACGGGTTAGTCTGTGATTGTATTTTATCTGTAATACTCTCTTGAAATAATTAATGCTTCTATCTACAGCTACGTCATACGTCAGCACAATCACACTTGATTATTATGCGACGGATGGTGCTAGGTCAAGAATAAGTTAGGAAATGATAGAAAGTTAGAAAAAGATCTGATAGTTAAAAGAAAGAAGTAAAAGCAAAGTAATGCCAGCTAGCTTCGCCTCTTCATCCCAGTCTTCTCCGGTAACAGTGGCTGCGGCCGGCCCAGCAATGGGAATCACTAGTAGTTACTACTAGCTGGGTGCCCAGCGGCTGTTAGAAAGTGATTTTTGATAGCCCCAGCTTGAAGGATACAAAGTCAGGGGCCTCTGCAATGTGTGCAGGGAGTCCATTCCAGATTTTTATAGTATGTGGGAAGAAGGAGTTTTTGTGGTACAATGTAGTTGGAGATGGCTGATGGTATTTCCTGTTGTGGTCTCCTTTGGGCTCTGATTAGGTATTTGTCAGCCTGCATGTCAACAAAGTTGTTTTCTATTTTGTAGAGCATGGTGAGCTGTGCTTTTGTCCATCCCAACTCTAGCGTTTCCCATCCCAGGTGGTCTATCATAGTGGAGACGCTGCTGGTGTTGTGATATCTGTTGGTCACATATCTAGCAGCTCTTCTCTGCACAATTTCAAGCTTGTGTGTTTGATCCTTTGTATATGGGTTCCACACTGTGGAGCAGTACTCAAGGCCTGGTTTAACTGACAGACTGAAATGGGTGTATGATTATCAAGACACTTTAAAATGGAAGTTGTTTATTTGAGCAATTTCTTCATTTGTAACATTTTCTATGTTTTCATATGGTTATCACAACTAAGTATATTGTCCGTCAATGAAGTTTTACTATGTTTTGTTTGAATGTTTAATACCATTTATCTCATTGATGTAAAGAATGGGTTATAAATCTTTTATTTCAGGGATCCAAGACGAGAGAGAGAGAGAAGTTATGTCAGTTCTAAGGAATGTTATTTTCAACCAACTGAGACAGATAACCTGCCTTGTGATACCAAAGTATCCAGGTTTGTCTTATTAGTTCAATACACTAACTGTTTGTGTTTTTCCACCACAACTCGTTTAAACTCTTCTTAAACAATTGTGACAGATAGGGAGATTATTCATAAGATCCATCAAGTAAGAAAATTCTTAAAGGGTGCTTTGCATGGGATCTTTTTCTATCAAGTATGAGACAGTCATTTCAAACATACCAAATGATATTAAAAAAAACATTCATTGCAAAGATGTTGCTCATTATAAACATGTTATTTCTAGTGTTCACCTATTTTTGTTACAATTACTGAATGTTACTTGCTTGACCAATTTTGGCTAGAATATGTGGAAAAATCATGTACAAGTTACAAAACAATTTAACATCTTTTTCCTAATTTTATAAGAAATTCTTTAAACATAAACAAGGATAGGATTTTATAATTGCCCAATGAAGATTATAAGATTTAGAAGCAAATATCTACTACTTTATGTAAATTTTATGCATACACGAAAAGGTCCAATAACTTATCTAAATATTTCAAAATAACTGAATATATGATATACACTTTTTTCTATACAATGCTCTGAAAGTAAGAAGAAGATTGTAGCATTAAAAGATTTTCACAGCCTTGTATCCAAAACTTTTATTTTTGATGAACTGAATTTTGATTGTACATTTATGTACTTTATGAGAAGTCAGCACTCTCCTGTTATGATTTTTGTCGAATAAATTTGTTACAGCAGTTCTTGAAAGCTTAAAGATAGCTACCCTTACATTTGACACTTTAATTTCAGCTGTTTCAGGAGCTAGATGTATCACCACAGAGACTAATGTGGATGCAGGAAAACCAGGAGAAACTGAGGAGACTGTGGCCACACAGAAAAATGCAGAGGGTGAAGTTGGGAAGGAAGATAATTCGTACAACGATATGAGCCAGGCTGACATGCTTACGTAACAATCACATATTCAAATTAAAACAAAGATGATTCAATTCTTTCAGTCTGCTGCTTTGTTTGTCTGATTCGCCATGGATTTCAAACTACAAACACAAAACTATTTTGCATCTTTGAATTATTCAGAATCATTTGAATCTTGTACATTGGCTCTTTATAAACACATGAAAATGGTTAGGTCTTATCTTTACTGCATGTTTCCGATGTATGGGGATAGCAACTTTAAACACTTTACCTATGGAATAGTTTACACAAATATTTAGACCTGCAAAAAACACATCTAAAAGCATAGAAAATAATTTGCCAAAAGACAGGGGTCTTCCTTTGCCAAAATATTTCTGGTTGTGAGCCTTTAACCATTGATTGATGCTTTTTTATTTTTGGATAAAATACTGAAACAAATATTCATGTAAGGAAATCATCCTTTTCTACACTATATTCTACAGTCATGTCCAGCAGATATAGAAAGGCTTGAGACTCTTTATGTTGTAAAAAGAAACTTAAATTGTCAATTTTTTATCATATAAATTCCAGACCTGGTGTGTACTTTCCAACAGAAGATGTTTACGAAACAACATATGATGGGATAAAGTATGTGGATTTACCATGTGTAAAAATGATCTTTACAAGAAACAATGTGAAAATGGGTTCCTACTCTGCAGATGGTAAGTGTAAAAATCCATCAGTATTGAAATTAAGTACATTAACCCTTTCCTCCATTTATGTTAGTTTTGAATCATTTTAATGCATTTGTAGTGGAAAACTTAAGATATATTTGTGCTCCTGATGAGTCATTTTCTCATTGTCACAATTATTTCTTCCAAATGTTATATAAAAAATGGGTTTGAATGAATTTTTAGATCTTACAAAATTAAGATTACTTTTTGTAAGAATATAAGATTTTGAAATTTTGAGGGGGACTGCTAAATATGATGGGTATTAAAGATTATAATTAGTGAATACTTTCCATGCCTTGTATAAATCAGCTTAGAAAGCATTCAAACCATTTATTCAAGAGAAAATATAGGTATATCAATTCTAACAACCATTTTGTTATGGCTTGGCACAAGAAGAATTAGCTACCGGTAATGAATGAAAGTTATAACAATTGCAAAGCATAGAATCTTGAAACTTTCAAATATTAGGAAAACTCTTTGCATGTAACTATCAGTCTCTCTTATCTTCCTCTGAAAATGAATTAAAATGAGTACTCTGAGATAAGTGTTTGGTATGAATTTAATAAGATTTATCCTGATGACTTATCTTATTTTGTCATTGAACCTTCAAAATAAAAATTCATAGCAGAAAATTTGGATAAATATTCATCTGTTTCTTTATTCTCCATTTTTGACTTGTCAATTAGTCATTTGTGCTTATGTTTTTCATTTGCATCCATTTATGAGGAAGTAACACTGCACTATGGTGAACACATTGTTTTGTTGATTCTAATAGTATTTCATAAAAGATTTTTAGGTAGTGTATGTATGTTGTATCTCTTGTACATGTATAATTGTTTCAAAAGTTGTAATGAAACTGGGTTTTTTATGTTTTGCAGGTGTGACATCATATTCTTTAAAATCATGTGTAAGTATGATAATTTTATTTATTGGACACACCTTTTGATGACAAGAATGCTATCACATTTTAAATGAACGTGGTAATTAAGTTGTTTTGGTCCATTATATTTTAAACAATATTGATAAAAAGAGTTTGTTTTGTCATGTCTAGTATTTCAATCAACAACATGTCAATTCTTAAAATGATAGATTTTCATCCGTTGAAATTATTTTATCAAGTTTTCCTTCCACCTGAATGTTTCCATTCATTATTAGTATCATTTGATGTAAAAGTTGATAATGACTTTTTTTACAGGGAATGGCAGGATTCAAAAATGCGGAAAAACGATCAACAGTTGCAGCTCAAACCACTGGATACCAATTGGGCGATGTAAGAAGTTTTTACTGTTCAAATATTTTAATTGGATTAAACATCATTTTGATATGATTTCAGTTATTTTGCTGAAAGAATTTGCTTCCTTATGCTTGCATGTTTATAACCAGTGCTAAGATGGGCCTTTCCTAAGGACATTCCACAAAACTTCAAAGCTTACCATTTCATCAAGTCTTTTTTACTGCTACAAATGTACTTTGGTATGTTTCTGAGTTCTAATTTGAAATAGGAAACGTAATCTTAGATCAGTCAATTTAGGTGTAGGTTAATGTCTGTTAAAGTCAAAGGGTCTTTAAAACTTTTCATTCTTCTGGATCAAATGATCTGGGGCATAACTATTGTTTTAGTCCTTGTCAAAAACTTAAACCTTCATAAAATGCTAACTTTGTTTTGGGACGAGACATGTCTATTGTCACATAGTTTATATGTAGTTTCACAAATAAAAAGTTATTTTTTATTGTTGCATAGATCAACGTTAAATGGAGTCGTCCTGTAATCTGAAAAACTGCAATTAAGTCATTTAATTTAATGAAGGAATTATAAAGGTAATAACAGAAAGGTGGATCATTCTATTTTGACAAAGATCTTTCTTTTGTTATAGATTGTCAGCAAAAAAGAACAGTAGAAATCTGTAACAAAGAACCCCATACTCCATAACAATTCACTAATAAGCATCTTCTACAGAAGACTTTAGAAGAATTATGGTAAAAGGACAAATTGCTCCTCATGAGCATCTTTTTTTCTCACAATGGTTTCTTTTTGATATCTTAAAAGATATATTTGTTCATGTTCTTCTGTTGTATGATGTTTTTTTTTAAAATAGAGCAGTCATATACTTCTTCTACATGTGAATGAGCTAATAAAATAAAACAAACAATCTTAAATAACTATAATTAAGTTTTGGGTTATTCAGTTTCTAATCTGATGTTGGACCATTTGTAGGATATCCTGAGGAAAAACATTAAACATGTAAGAGTTGAAATGCGGGGACAAACTATGTCAAGATTGGTAAGTAACTGGTTTAATTTCTTATCTTTTTACAATAAACATCAAAATAATCAATCGAAAATGTTAAGGTAATTTTTATCTTAAATATGTTATAAAAGTGTTTGATAATATTTCTTATGTTGGAAACATTCTTATGCAAATCTTACACTTTAAGAGGATGAAATTTACTTGTCATCATTGAAATTATCACTAGAAAAAATTGATTTTTTTTAAATGTTTAAATGTTTGTATAGATTTATTAGAAAAAAATATTTTCTCATCAAAATTGAAAGTTGATGTTGAGATAAAGTTGTATGCCATAAGAAACATTATTGAATAATCCTTAATTGAATAACTTACTTTACTATAACTTTATATATTGTGCATATATGTAAATGATTTTATGTATGTAGCAAAAACATGTTAAAGTCATGCTTATGAATTGTTTGAACTTGTTGAATTGTTGAACCACTGTCGCAAAAGTAAAAATTGCTTGTTGTTTGTAATCTGTTCGTTTGTCACAGTTGCTTTCTAAATAATTTATTAAAGCTGCATAAAAAAGGATTTTATAATTATATAAGTAAGATTGCATCTATGATAACTCTTCCATTCTATTCCACAGCCAGCTCTTATGGGCCTACAACAAGCGGGAGTTAACATTGTCTCGATATCAGATAAAAGTTCACACTCATTCTTCACCAAATCTAGGAAAGCAAAACATAAATGTAAGGATTTTTAAAGGAGTTGCTTTAATCTTGGATTAAACCTTTGAAATTGTGAATGTAAATAATTGAATGTCTTTTCTTGATGATGGAAAAGGCCTACTTTGGATGAATTGATTTTTTTGGTTTATGAATTTTTAACACATCTAGCTTGGACATAGTTTCAACACTTAAGATTCAATACTAGAAGCCTCTGTGCCAGAGATATTAGGCTGCTGAACTTTAATTCACACACTTATACACACACAACACTAACAAACAGAATACCCATGGCTTTAGTCAGGATAAAACAGCCATTTTGGCAGTTAAGTTTGAGGTATTTCTCCTTCTCTTATAAATAGGGTATAACATTTGAAATGAAATACTGTTTTAATGACATTAAAATAAAAGGAGAAAAAGAAACATTACGCAATCTTTTTATCACAGTAGTTTGAAGGTTTATCAGTGACATTTGAGCTTATTTGAAAACAAGCTGTAATGTGTTTTACTGAAATAATAAAATTTTGATTGTTTATCTTACAGATTACAAATTTGGAAGGATATAGCTTGATGATAAAAAGGTATGTACACTAAGTGATGATATTGAAGAAGACAACATTATTTAAAGGATGAATTCTTCTGTTGTGTAACTGTGGTTTGGAAGTGTTTTGAATACACCCTTCATTAGATTGTTTAATTATTGTTTCAAGTCATTGACTAATCCTTCAACCTATGTCATACTTATACACAAATGAAACAATTATCTTTTACAAGAAGCATTTTCAAAGCAAACTTATTTGATGTGATGATTTTGTATTGCAAGAAACAATATGATGAGAAATTCCTTCTCTTTGGTTTATTCCCTTAAAACTGTTTTTATTTCTAAGGTGTTTATTAAAGACTGTTCAAGGGAAGCAAATGGTTCATATACTGCAGTTTGGTTTGAATAGGATTTACTGTATGTGGAGTTTCATGTACAACCTTCTTGAATGTTTTATTGCACATCTGGGTTCTTGCCTTAACTGATTCCATCATTATTAAGCATTTAGATGTAACCGTTACGATAATTCAACAAATTCTAAGTGGCAAAAGGCTGTATTGCTCATGATCATAATTTTCTTATTATTGCTCACAGATCTTTACTTATTGTTACAAAACAAAACATGTTTTTCAATATTTAATGATGGTTGCTGTTGCTCACTATAAGTAAGTCATATATTGCCATATGAGAGGGAAAGGGTAAAATAGAGTAAAAAGGAAGTCATATTTCAATAAAATATTGTTTATTTTCCAGATTGAACAACCAATGTCAAAGACCCAATGATTGGACTGTTTGACCATGTAAAGGCCCTTGTATTGTTTACCTTTGAGAATTTAAATAAATTTGTAATTATCAGCATCTTGTTGTCTTTCGTTAGACTTACTTTGATTCAAACATAACCCAATGTCCAATTTCAAAGTTTTAAATTGAAGGCATTTCCATGCAACAGTTGATAATGATAAAAATGATGGGAGAGAGGCCATGTGACTTCAAGTCCTTGGGCCTGTCTCAAAGATTCGTAATTTTAGGTCCATTTTTACAAATTGACTTAATCCTTGAAGCTAAGAGGTTACTTTGTGTTTGTAAATGAAAGATAGACATGAACTGATCTCTAAAGTACAATAAATATTTTACAGGTAGGACTCGTGCTCAACTCACATCAAAGTTAAGACTTTTCTTGGGTAACCTTTTCCTCTTTATACATTTATGAGGAAATCTATATTACAAACCATTCTGAGACTTGCCAATGTTCTTTTACCACTAGGCCATGAAGGCCCCTTATATTCCTATACATCATTATAAGGGAACATATAAGGGTCTTCACTTGATTTTTTTTTCTTCATCAGACAGCACCTTTTTTGTATGTATCCATTAGAATCATATCAGTGAAATAATTCAACCAAATACCCTTAATACATTGTACGGAGAAGCAATAGAGAAGTTAAAGATCTTACCAGGACTTATCATCAGTTATGATAATTGTATGTATCGAATTGTCATATGACCACTAGGAACAAAGATGGAATTGCTCAATATGAGTAACTCCTATTTTTGTCTTGAAGTATACTGCTTTGACCCATTTTTACAACTTGAAAAATAGTATATAAGAACAAACGCAGCCAAGATAAAACATTTTCTTTGCAATTTACGTAGCAGACAATTTATTCTTGTCTCACAGTAGTTCTTAACACTTTTGCAGTAGATGCATGAAAGTGAATTGTACTTTTTATATATCTTTCTTGTATGAACTTCATACTGCAATCAACAGTTATTCATTGGCAATCAGTTCACCAATGTTAGCCCTTTATTTCTTCATCATAATATTGTTATCTTCTGATGCTTTTTCTTCAATTGTTCAGTAGTAAGTGATGAATAAATTGTTGTAGAAAGATAGTGAAACTTGGCTTTCATCAGCGAATAAACAATAGATGTTACATGAACAGGAGCTTTCCTCTGCTTCATATATGTTGCCCACTACAACTTTCTTACTATTATGATTTGTCTGGAGGACGTTCTCAAACTAAATCAAGGATGTTTCTTTCCCATTCATCTGGGGAAGTATATGTTCATGCGCAGATCGAATATAGGCCGGTTTACCACCGACATGAAGCCATGTTGTGGTTTTTTCATGGGAATGGAATTAATGAAATACAAATACAACAAGACAGCTGGGTTCTTCACCAGTTTATAAAAAACACAATCCTCACAATAGTACAAATAAAAGTACACAATTATGCCATAATGTATGTAAAATGTTTCTCTCAAAGTGTTAACATATATTTTACACTATATTTTGTTAACATGTATTTTACACAATATTTTGTTAACATATTTTACACAATATTTACAAATTGATCATGATTTTATCTAAACAGCAGAGTTTGTAGCACACACTTTATCATAATCATCATCATCCATACAACATGTTAATACCAATAAGTCTTTATTACATGTTGAAGTATAAATTAATTACAAACATTCTTTCAAAATTTAAATTTTAAACCAACATTCAACTACCTCATATCAAAATCATTATGAACATTCATTTCTAATGATTAATATGATTTTTTAATGCTTTTGAATCTATTTAAATAGACACTGCAAATACTTGTCCTGTCTAATTTTTCAACACATCACATGTTTTATCATTGATATGTATATGGAATTCAATATGTATGTATATAAACATACATGTATACATCATGATATTAATTAGAAAACTATCAACTGACAAGCAATTCTTGAAAATACCTTGTGTAAAAAAATCATTTTCATGATGCAAAAACAGGGGAAAATAACTAAGTTTCTTAGTCAAATCAAATACGAAATGATGAGGAAAATTCAAAATATGAGTTCCAATTCACGCTGTAGTTTTTAGTTCAATCTTTTCATATCCTGGTATGGGCCAAACAAACTTGATTAGAAATCATTTGATAAAGGGGAAAAATGAACACTTGGTTATCTTAAATTTGATAAGATCATGTACTCTCGGTATTCTAAAACAATTATGTACCGGTACACACACTTAAACAAATAAAAAAAAAGATGAATCATGAAAATTTGCCAAAATCCATATTAAACAATAGCAAGATCAGTCTTATAAAAAGTGAAGATTGCTGAAACACAGAATGGCAGCTTAACTTTGGGGTAAAGTCCTCAGCTCTTTTACTTAATCAAAGTTTAGTTCCAAAGTCATTAAATAATACCTGAAAGACCCAGGCAGTTACTACAATCACAAACCAATTGTCATTTTCATGTTTTGCAGACAAAGATCAGACATCATAATATGTGCATGTGAAAGGTTGATTAAGCTAATAATATACCAACCTTTAAAGTTACTACTTTTCACCGCTAATAACTCAATAATCATTACATTATAAAAGAAAAGATAATGAACAAAGAGAATGTTACTCATAAAGAGCAAATTCTTCGTTTACCACAGTTCTTTCTAAAATTCAACACCTGTTTTTTATTAAAAAATGCTTAAGGAAAAAGTTGTGGAAAAGCAGCACCTTAAGAGTTGGTATTACCATAACTTCATCAGCATTATGAAGCTTAAGATGATACCATCAGCTTTAAAAAGTTTCCAACACATCATTATCAAAACTTTACCAAAAAGCCTATCACCAAAATCAACGACAATATTCAGTGAAACGTCTGTAGAGGTAGCATCTGATATGGTTCGCACAAGATTACGTATAAAGCAAACTGACTTTATCACATCACATACTGCTTGAAACACGCTCTCTGAACATTGCGTTACATATGTATGAAACAGTAGTGAGTATTCAGTGCAAGGAAACAAATAACCAGATCCAGCCAATGCCTAATTCAAACCTGTTAACTCTAAATCAACTTAGGATGGCTTTTTGAATCTTAGAACTTACAAATCTCCCGAATACTAAACTATAGATCACTTTGTTGTTTGCATAAAAGCAAGTTTAAAGAAGAAATTGGTCATCAAAATGTAACCGCAGTGAGAAAATGATGCATCTAGACAAAAACTCGAACCAGGACCTCCACTTACCATGTGAATGCTCTACAGACTTGACTATCCAGCCCACTTACACACCAATCTCTACCATGTTAATATAAACCCTTACTACATACTCCCCCATACAACTGAAATTCGTTTTGTATTTCTGAGGTACAAAGTTTGTGAGTGCAACAGACCTTGAATATCTCATACCGCAGTAGCTCTCACGGGTTATTTACATTGGGTGTCAACGGTACCAAGGGGAGAATAGATCCAGCTAGACCGGGACTCTAACTCAGGGCCATTGTAGACTGTGTGAATGCTCAACTGACTAGTCTAAGTGGCCAGTTAACACATCAATATTTACATTGTATATATAATTCCCTACTACAACAGTTAAATGGGGGAGTGTAGAAGGGGATTATATATACAATGTAAAAATAAGATGTGTATGTAGACCACAGAGATCAGCCAGTTCAGCATTCGCAAGGTCAGCAGAGGCCCCTAGCTTGAGTCCTTGTCTGGCTGGATGTTTTTCTAACCTTAGTTTAATTGGCACCCAATGTGAATGACCCAACAGAGCAACTATGATATGAGATACTCAAGACTTGTTAAACAAATGAACACTGTATCCCAGAAATTCTGGACAAATTTCAGTTGTATGGGGGAGTATGAAGCAGGGGTAGTATGAAGCAAAGTAGAAATAGCTGTGTAAGTAAGCTTAAAAGCTCAGTCTTTCAAGCATTTTATGGTTAGCTTAGGTTCCAGGTTCAATTCCTGATCAGGTTGCAATTTCACACAATGGTAACAAAAAAAATTTAAGTTCTGATACCCATGCTTAAGTAATTCTTAAAACGTATTAAGCCGTCTACAGAATATCTGATGTCAATAAAAAATTGAAGATAGAAATTTGATCTTAACACACTTGAGTTGTTTGTGTTAACATAGAGAAACAGGATGAATTTCCAAAAGAAAACCTTGCACTGATTCGACTGTATCAAAACACATGCTCCACAAACCATACCAATCAACATTCATTTTCAAACTACTCAATATGTGATCTCCAAATGATGCTTACGCTCCAGTCTAATCTCTCTGAAGGATTGATGTCATCTTGATTGGACCATATATAAGGATGTTACAACTGACAAATGACACTGTGACAATTAAAGTACTACTTGTCGACATGTATGCTTAAAACCAACAAAAAGATGAAAGTTTTCATCGAAAAAGAAATTTTGAAATCAACCTAACCTAGCACATTGTATGTGCCTGATTATTCTTAGTCTGAAGGAAATGTCATTTTTGATATTCAATTAGATTATTAATAAGTTGTGATATCATAGGCAACAACCTTAACATAGTTGTTGAGCCTTAAAGAAAGCATGTGGAATAACACTCTGCATAACAAACCCCTCTGTTAAGCTGTCATCTGTCTTCAACCAATCAGAATTTCTTTTTTTTGATTACTTAAGATACTTGATGATTGCTCACAAAACTCATGTATTAAAAAAAACCTATTAATAACCGACTTTGAATTTTAATACACGTATGGTAAGATGTTGGGGCCAATAGCCAAACAGTTTTATTGATTTAATACAAGGTCCCTTGGAAATCTCGGAGATCCAGAGATTATATCACACATGCATGAGTCTTAAAAATATATAAGTTCAAAAAATGTAAGCATTATTATTAATTAATAACATGGTCTTAATCTTTTGAGCATGAACCTTAATTTTTGTAAGCATGAGTCCTTATTAGGTAGCATGAGTCTAAATCAAATAAGCATGAGTCCAGAATGTTATGCATGATTAAGCATGAGTAAATTCCAAGAAATCAAACTTAATCATGTTAGTATTAGCCAAAATTCTTTGAGCATGAGTCTGAATTCTGTAAGCAAAATCCTTAATTGTTTAAACAAGAGTTAGATTTAGCCATATACAAAACAATGTCAGTTCAAAACTAGCAATAGCATAAATCATAATAAGAATGAACGATATTCATTTGATAAATTAAATAAATCTTATGAAGTTACACAGCAGCATTCCCACAATAATTTCAAAAGTCATGTACAGCAGAAACACATATAAGTGATACACATACTAAGTTCGAGTGATCTAATAACCAAATGTCATCTAATAACTGAAAGTCTCCTGAGAAACAAGAGTTCAGATGAGATTCAATCCTTTTTTTTTCTTAGGTACATGAAGTTAATTTTTCTAGCAAGATTTGATTAAGACAGTAATTCCAATAAGAATCATCAAGATACATGTTTGAAACCAAAATCCTCACTTCCGTCAAATTTTAATTTTTATAAAAGACAAAATGACCAAATGATCTACTTTCTTCTATCAAAAGATTCCATCTTCAAAGCTAGACCAAAGCATCAAACGAACATTTTAACAAACCTTTTTCAAGCCTTTGCCTAAAGATAGCTCCTTAAAAAAAGTTCTTAAAGGTGAATTTGGAAAACGTGACCAAATATGACCAATATCAAACTTATACTAGTGATTTACCAAGAAATGCAGAGGTTTCAAATTTTCATTGATTACAAATAATTTAATCTTTTAATTTAATTTTTCCACCCACAATTAACCCTCATTCACAAGCAAGCATTTACAGGCATCTAAGGATTATAAAAGCTAATCCTAAGCTCTTTTGCTCAAGCCCATAAAAAATTAGGAATTTGTTTGTTAAATAAGAATAATACCAAACAATTATAGAGTAAAATCTTCAACATTCTCTTAAACATTAATCAGAAAATGCCGAAATCATTGTCTTTCAAATTTACCTTCCTTAAAAAATTTAACAGAATCAAAACACATCTCTCATTGTCCATCACTCCGGCCTACATGCATAATGGGCGTTTAAATCAACCAGGAACTCAAAGATCTCTCTCATACTTCATGCCATTAGTGACAAAAGATGATGATATTCTAAGCCAAATAGGCACCCTAATTAAAAGAAAAACAAGTAATTCAGCTTAAATTACCTTGCCTTGATTGTAAAGGCTGGTCCAAACAGATATCTTACAAACTTAAAATTTCACAAGATCATTTACAAAAAATCGATTCATTCATCCTCAACTTTCCCACTAACACTGGTAAATTTGAACAACTCATGCTTGCGGTAAAGAGGCTGGAACAATAGGATTACTTTAATAGTCAGAAGTATACATGGCCAAGTAATTGATAAAAATGTACCTTCAGACATCTACTTAGAGCTGTCTGGGACCAGCATATGCATACACACAGTGGGGTCTCAGGGAGCACTATGCTTTTATTTAACAGGTGCATCGAAAAATATGGGTTGAAGCATGTGATATCCATTATAGATAAAATATTATCTCTGATGAGCTGATGCACTTCGCACTGACTCATTAGGGGCAATGTTTTACATGAATGTCCTTAGGTACTTTTTCACTTCTGATTGGCCATGTACTGAGAGATTTGTTCAGAAAACAGCTGGGAGACATTATATACAAGGTTGGTTGATAGATAAATTAAATATCAATTCTACATCAAAAACTATTTTTATAAGCTAGTGATTTTATTATATTTTTTTCAGACATAACCTTTAACTGTGATAAATTAGGTAAATATTGACAGGGTAGAAACCACTATTCCTAAGAGCAAATTGCCTGTATGAGCAGTTTTGTTCATATCTTATCAAAGAAAATTTGAATAAAGTATCTTATAGATCATTAAGATTAATAAAAACTATCTACCAACTTTACCTCATATTGAAACATCACACTGAATCCAAACCGTTCCCTCAATGTCCTATCATTCCAGCCTATAAATAGCACAAGCATGTTGATCACTATATTCAACCAGGATCAGCGAGATCATTCTGGTTACTGTCTCCTGTCATAGAAGACAGATGAACATTACAAACCAACCAATTGCAAAACATACAAGAAATACCGATAACCCCAGTTAATAAACTGTTAGTTGACATTAGCTAGTCTTGATTTCCTTTGCACAGATATCATTTCCATGAACAAAAATTCATTCACTTACTTTAACCTTTTTATCATCCGATACAACTATCACTGGCAAATATAAACAACCCATTTTGATGGACCAGACAGAACAACAGGTTTGCTTAATGAGAAGCACACATGGCCAAGTAAATGAGAAAAAGTACCAAAAGACATAGATCTGCAACTAGTTTTGCCCAAGGAAACATGTGTATCTGCACAGTATTGTCTTAGGGAACACTTCACTTTTAGGTGCAGTAGGAAATCTGTGTTGGTGCATGAGATATCAAGAAATAGGTAAAATATGGTCTCTGATAAGCCTGTGCAGTTCACACTGTCTAATCAGGGGCAACATTTATATGAATGTCTTTGGCACAATTTCCTTTCTTTATGGCCTTGAAATGAGAGAGATATCCGGAAAACAGTTCGAAAATATTTTATAAAAAAAGGAAATAAAAACTCGTCACAGATGTTTTTTCAATTCAAATTCTAGTTCTTTGATAGTAACTCTCACATAATATATCAGGAAGGGAGGTCTTGTTGGGTCATAACCTGATTATATGAGTCTGCTGCGAATGACTTCTGAAACTATTGTGGGAAGAGGAGTAATCAGTCATTTATTCAGGGAGTTGTGTTAGAATCAATACCAAAATACTGCTTACAGGTCAGTCTATCAAAATGTCAAACAACTAAGATTTTGATGCTCTATTTACAATTCACTAATATTAAGATTCAAGTTGTATTTGATCAATCTGGTTTAAATCCTTCAAAATATCTTTTTCTATTGACAGACATTTTGAAACAAAAGTTTAAGCTTTTAACCCAGAGTATTGCCATAAATGTTTACACTGGTCCATCATAATAAATACCTTAACCAACTTAATCAAATAACAGGAAGTCATTAGTCATGTGGGATATTGTATCTTATTTGGAAACTTTTCATGAAAGTTAAAGTTTCTTATCAAAGCTTTATCAAGGACTGTAAAATGATTTGCAACCAAATTGCTAATCTAAAATACCCAAAATAAAAAATAAAAAGAACAAAGTTTGTCATTTCTAAAAAGAATTAATCAAGATGTGGTCCATGATCATGATATTTTTTCTCAAATATTTGACAGAGAGTGGTTGTAATTTTGATACTAATCACAAATTCAACACATAGATCTTTAAAAAAATGATTTTCAACAAATTGTTCTTTAAGACTTAGTTAGGAATTGCTCACTTCATTATTTTAATGCAGCTATGATAGATAATCTTATTAATATTAAAAGACCAGAGAAAATTGCTCCAAATGAGAAGGGTTTTGTTTAGGCATACTTTTTTCTGACAAAAAATTTAAATTTAAGTTGTAAAATACCAATGCTTTGTTATTATGGGTAATGAAAAGTGTTGAACAAAAACAGATTATATTAAAAACAGGAACGTATCATGCAATAGTTTTGGAAGGTCACATCAATTTCATAGAAAATGATTTTTCAAAAAAGACTGGGTACACTTACAACTTTGCAGTCAATAAGCTCCTTTGATTTTGAAACAGTAGAGTTAAATATGAAAATATTCAAAATTACTAATTTTTGTATTGAACTGCTTTTGATATAAAATACATTGAAGACTCATGCTCACATTTAACAGGACTCATGCTTTACAGTTTTCCAACCATCCTAACTAAAAAAATACCTAGCTGACAATAATATACCTATTCATCTTTTTATACAGTGTAAAATTTAAGTATAATAAAAGACCTACTATGTAATCATGTTGGTCCATAATTTAGTCCGAGGAAATAAAAAAAAAGTATCTAAAGAGTTCAAGAATTGTGTGTCAGTTATGGGAAATTGTATACATCCAAAAATCTGAAATTTAAAGGAATATAAGATATGAATGTTTTTTTTGAAAAATGAGACAGAACATCAATTTTTAAAATAAAAAATAAAAAAGCCAGAATTGATCACCCATCTTTAAAGAATGTTCATACTTAATTATTAATTTCAAAAGAGTTTCAAATTTCAGAGTACTGGGGGAAAAATCAGAAAAAAATATCTAAAATCATGATCAAAAATTTGTATGATTTAAAAAAAAAAATGAAATGACTAGAAGATTAGAGACATTAATGGGAGTTTACATATCTGTAAACACCCAAGCTTACGGCTCCAGCTAACCCTGCACCAACGGTTCCCCATAATAATGGATTCTTGATCCAGGAAAACTGAAATGAAAAAACAACAACAAATCATTAATTGTTTTGAGATACATAAATTACTTATCCATTTACCAAACGCCAAATTTTCGACCGTCCCAAATTGAAGGAGTTTGAAGACAACATTTCAAAATGTGATGAAATTGTATAATTATTTTCTGAAAGGGTAGAAAACATTGTGGGAAAAAGAGAAATTGCTCATCTTGAGTAATTTCTTTTTTGGTGTTTTCCCACAATGTTTTTTAAAGTTGTCTGCAACAAACTGGTCAAATTTCGTTATTGTTTGGTAAAGGGTTAAATCATTTACATTAGACAGGTCTCAATTCAACGCAATTTCTCATTTTAGTAATGTTAGGTATGTAATTCTTTCACATATCTCCTCATAATAATCTAGGTTTTTTCAAAAGAAAACATTCAGAATTTATCTCTGATCAACTTGTGTATAAATTATGACCTAGTCTGGTTAAGAACAAATATCTAAAACTTAATGAACTTAATTAACAAGAAAACATCTGATCTCTGATTAACCCTTCACTATTTTGGTGTCTTGCATATATCAATAATGCTTTGATATCTATATATTGCTGTAATTTATATCAGTCAAAGTTGATAATATTATGAAACAAGGTGTTACAAATAATGAGCATATCTCCTTGCTGTAAAAAAGATATATATATACTGCAAATACACTTATTTATCTGTAAAAGAGAATGGGTTTATACATGTTTATCAAAATACTCTTCTAGCAAACAAAACAGCTATCATCCATTTCAAGTTTTCTTATTACATGATAGACATGTGGTTACAGGACAAAAGGACAGACAAAGCTAGGATATATGACACATACAAAGAAAAAGCAAGCGAATGTTTGAAAACAACCGCTATGGCTGCTGTCTTCATACAGCGGTCTTTCTATCCTGCCGGTATCCTGTCAACAAAGCAAATAGACCCAATTACCTTAATCTCTTCTCTCATATATTCTGTAATATCTTTTGGTGGGGCCTCATCCACTGTAATCAGCTCCTCTCTGTAGATTTTTCCACTATCCACATCAGTGCTCCAGGTATCATGGTGCATTCTGGCATACATCTGGTTGATCTCTGCAAAAAGAACTCCTCCGCCGCTGGATTCCTCTGACAGACCCTTCAATCCGTCTCCCACATCCTGGGTTGATTCATCTGCACTGGCCTGGGCTGCTTCGTATATTGCAGCAAGGCTCACAGACTTGTAAGCATCTTCCTTGTCCGTCTCAGCAGCTTCATCTGGTGTAGCAAGGCTTGCTTTCAGGCTTGATTCATCTCGAACAGCCTTTGTGGCCACATCTAATTCAGCCAGGCCTTCTTTCCTTGGCTCTTCTTTATCAACAGAGGAAGATTTGCCAATGGCATCACATGCTTTAAGGCTAGACTCATCCTTGGTAGCCACATCTAATTCAGCCAGGCCTTCTTTAATTGGCTCTTCTTTATCAACAAAAGAAGATTTGCCTAATGCATCACTTGCTTTAAGGCTAGATTTATCCTTGGTAGCCACATCTAATTCAGCAAGACCTTCTTTAATTGGCTCTTCTTTATCAACAGAAGAAGATTTGCCTAATGCATCACTTGCTTTAAGGCTAGATTTATCCTTGGTAGCCACATCTAATTCAGCAAGGCCTTCTTTAATTGGCTCTTCTTTATCAACAGAAGAAGATTTGCCTAATGCATCACTTGCTTTAAGGCTAGATTTATCCTTGGTAGCCACATCTAACTCAGCAAGGTTATCTTTATCAACAGAGGAAGACTTGCCTGATGTAGCATTCTGGCCAGATGCACCTGGTACATTAACTAAAGCTTCTGCTGATAAGGGCTGTGCTGCAGGAGTCTGCCCTTCCTGTGTTTGGGAAAAAGGGTAGAGGGAGAGAGAGAAAGATAGAGAGATGTACAAAGGGAGAGGAGAGATGGGATATGGAATATTGTACAGAATTGGACAGGAGAGTCAAACATACATACAATGAATATACAGATAGAGTATTCTTAAACGAAAGGACAGAAGGAGAGTCAGACATACAAATAATGAATATATAGGTAGAATGTCTTACTGGGCAGGCAAAATGATAGTCACACGTTCAAAGAACAACCATACATAAAGAATATCTTACAAACACAGATTACACAGGGATTTAGCTACAAAAGATAACCTTTGATAAAAACAAGGCCCTCAAAGTACAGACTCATTACAAAATTGCATCTTTGCCCTTCCCTGTTCCAAAAATACTTTCATAACTTCCACAGTTTAACTGATTCCACTTTAAATGAATATGTAACTGGTAACTTAGCAATATTTCTTAGCCGAATATTGAAATAAAACGGAATGTTGCTTTAAAATTGAGCAAATTTTAAGTGTAAAATATTTAGTACATCTGGACCTTGATATTTGATGCAAAGACATAATAGTTCAAAAGATTTCAAAATGCACTTGGGATATGATGTATATCAGAACACTTACCATTGAGGAGGTATCTTTCTCTTTGGCTTTCTGTGAGTTTGCAACATTTGGCGGTTTGGATCCCCAGAACATCTTACTGTACATCTCTTGTTCTGATCGTTTGGATTCTTTGTTCAGCTTGGTGAGTCTGGACAACTCGTTGTGGATTATCTGATGAATTTCTACTTCCTATTAGTGTTCATCCATATAGAGGTTTAGAAAGGGAGGGGGAGGTAGAGAGAAAGAGAGAGAGAGAGAGAGAGGGTAGAGTAAAATGAGGTGAGAGAAATATAGAAGGAAATATGGATAGATAAAGCAGAGGTATAGGAACAAAATCGCAAGAGTATAATAGTAAAGTGGTTTCTTGAATGTTCGATTATTTCAAAATAAAAAGTTAATCTTAATAGAATTATAAGAAATATACTAATGAATTACCGATAATGAAAGCGAGAAACTAATATCATAAGCTGTCAAAGAATACACATATTGAAACTTCCTTGCACACTAATATTAACAGACCATTGGACCAAAAGATGTACTAACTCATAATATAATTAATATAACATTTTTGGAAATCTGATTCAAGATACTCCAGCATCTACAATGTGATAGGAATCTTAATGAGAATGTGTCACTAATCACAACAACAATATATAGTTTATCAATATAAAGAGAAATAAATGACCTAAACTTCCATCTATCCGTTGACTCACAAACAAATTTAAAGAGGCACAAAAAACTTGTTTGCTGCATTCAAAACATCAAGGATTCTATATATTGATTGAATACTAGAAGCAAGCTTTCAATCGACATCCCAGCATTGGATTGATTTTCTTTAGGACCATTTTAATCATTATTTTAACAACTAATGACAGAATGTTTTTAAAGTTACCTTGCTGTTTTCTGGATCATTCTTCAACGCCAATTTGTGGGCTTTTATAGCCTCATCAATCATTCCTTTACCCTCATAGGCCTGAAAAAGAAAGAAATAGTATTTTACTTCAAATATTCATCTCTGATTCAGTTTTACTTCTTGACAATCCTGTTAACTTGAATATCAATAATTTAAATGTTTCAAGATCAACTATGTGGTTGTTAACATAGATCTTATACTTTGAAATTTGGTTATATATGTCAAAACCTTCTGTTGCAACATATGCTGACCATGAATAGTTTAACCAATCCTTCTTGTGATTGTTCAAATTTGAAACTAATAAAAGAGGACAACTTGAATTTGTAAATATATGATCAAAGAACATTTCCTATGTGATATTGTGTGGAAACCTTTGTATCATAAATAGAAAGAATCTATCGTTTTGAGATTTTTTTTCTTTCTCATAAATGTTTCTAGTGTCATTTACTACCTGCACATAAAAGTAAGTAGATATACAGGAAAGTTTTATATGAAATTGTACCTGTCCAAGTCTGAAGTATGCTTTACTGTAAGAAGGACACAGTTTGGTTGCTTGAAGGGCTGATTTCACGGCAGCATCAGCAGCTCCAACCTATAATCAAATAATCAGACATATATCATACACTATCCGTGAGCTAGATCTATTATGATAAATAGGCTGCTAATATAATGCTCATATATGTACATATTTCATTAATATACTTATCAAATAGTATCCCCATCACAATTTTCTGTAATGCTGCATCCTCTCTTTCTAAACATTATGAAAAAGGTCCACAGAACTTTAGCCAACAAAGAATACTCAAAAACCCTAAAAAACTGGTCAAAAAAACTTCAAAGATTCAAATCAGGTTCCCATTTTCCATTTCATTTAATCATCTTAAGTAACGTTTATTGAATATGGTAGCATTCTATCCTGATTTCGAGTAAACAGAACTTTGAATAAAACCTGTGACTTTCTTTCAATGACCTGTAAATATGTATAGTAAATCCTGTTTAAATACCTTTAAACTCAAACCTGAATGTTTGTTATAAAACAAACTGTGCAAATGTTTATTATATCTAGTTCATATACCTTTAATTGAGCAACACTTGTATTGGCAAGAATAATTCCTCTGAACTCTAAAAGTTCTTGAAGTAGTTTGGGGGAGGCATCTGGATAAACACAGCCTTCCTCTGGATCCACTATCTTGTTAGCTCTGTAAGTTAAAACCATAAAGAATCAATGAGACACTTTCTAAATGTTAATACAAGAAAATTGGAAAATCAACCAAATATCTCAACAATAGCCTGTCAACTTTTTCAATTAACATTTCTTTATCATCTCAAACCTGAATGAAAACAAAAGATGTGCTTTATCAATACAAAATGACTCATTTTTAAGGCCTAACAACATAACTTGATCAATTCAAAATAAATCATTTAAGACAACATAACATAATGTACATGAAAATTTACATGTGATAACTTATTTAAACATAAAATAACATGAAAATTTACAAGTGATAACTCGTTTCAACATAAAAGTATGTAAAAATTTACATGTGAGTCCATAATAGTTTTAAAATAGGCAACAAAAGTTCTAATCCTAACAGCTTGTGGATTAAGTGATTTAAGAAACTTATTCTTACTTTGTATAGACATAAACAGCCTGACTGTATTCCATTCTTCTGAAGTAGAAGTTTCCCCTTTCCTTTTTCTTTTTTCTGAAAGTGAACACCAAAGATTTGATGCAACACAAACATCTAGGAGAGCAGAATGTGTTTGTCTCCTTGGATATTTACTTACCAAAGAATAAGATGATTTTCAATGAGGATTAATGCATTGGATTTCTATCCTTCCAGAACCATTGTAATTTGCCAATGACCATACACAAATATTCAATCATAACCACATAACATGAACTTACCAAGAATTATTGGAAGTCCATAAGCAAACTGAAGAACAGACTACAGAGTATGCAAAGGTGATTAATCCTTAGCGCAAATTGTAATTGTATTGGTATGCGTAGGCATATTCATAATAAACCTTACACATCAAGTTACGTACAAAGTGTTGCCTGCAAATGAATATCATGTCTTACAGATTTATATATTAAAAGAAAACATTTGACTTACGCCTCTGCAAATCTTTCTTCTAGATCCATTTTGTTCAAGTCTGGAAATCCATGGTTGGTGGTGAGGTGAACATCAAGTTTGAAGTTTGCACAAGGAGGAATATCTGGGGCTCTACAAAACAAATCAATTTTGAGCAAAGACTATATCGAGGATTCAATGCAAGGCTATAGTAAGTGCTTCACAAACATGAAGCACTTAGTATAGCACTACATTGAACCCCTCGATAACTGAGTACACCATCATCGTGCTCTTCTAATCATTTACATCTAAACAATTAAATCACAACACTTGCTGAAAACAACTTTAGGATCACTGTACAAAATGAAGTTCACAACATTTTCTTATTATTTTCATAATCTTAAGGGAGTTTCTTCCTCAAACAATATACATATGCAATTCCTCTTCTTCCAACAAACATTTCTATACAGCCAGGAGAATATTTGCCAATTCTTCAATTTAAACCATACCAATAAGCTTTTTTGTTTTGAGATGATAACATACATATTGTTTGATAAAGACTAAAAGCAACAACAGTTACTGTTCAACAGAAAGCAGCAATGAATAAAAAATGTCATACTTACAGACCCATTTCTCCATACATGTATTTGTAGCCTGAGATAAGGGTAGCTTTTTCTCCTAGCTTCATGAGCGATACCCCTAGGTCTAAGGCTGTAAAGAGACCATTTGTTATCAAATAGCAGCATACTTACAAAACCTCCAAGAGAAATGTTTGTCAGTAGACAGACATAATCTCTAACAAAATAAAAATAAAAAGTCAAGTTCAGAATAGAAAAACATAAGCAATTGTAACAATTTCTGATTGATTAGTTGAATCGAACAATTATATTTTGGTTGATTACAGAGGGATTGGCTTGAAAATAAACACATTGAAACATATTTTTTTCATTTTAGTGATGAACAAGTGATGAACAAGAAAAGTAGGTGTTGACCTTGCTTGCAAATAAACAAGAGGCACGACTCTATATAAAGATTCTATTCAAAGATAAAGGAATAAAATTTGACATTACACTATCAGTACTAAACAATTAATCCAAATTTTACATACTTAAAACACGCATTCATTGATAACAAGGTGATATACTGATTAAATCTGTTGATTACACGCAACAATAGGAAAACAACCAGCTATTAAAGTATTTATGGCATTTTAGCTCTCTGGTTTATTAACCAACTACTTAAATTTCATATAGGTAAAGAAATTTTATTGTGAAATACTGTTGTAACCCATTCACTAAAGTAAGGTGTCCTTGTGGCATTGTAAGAAACCATTAAAGTATTAACCCTTAGAATGCTGGGTATTTTCTTAAAATAGATTTTTGTGTGATCTGCTTTCCAAAACCTTAAATAGCTGATTAATTTTGATGAGGAAAGATACTTAGAGTAGAAACAGGTTAGATCACAGCAAGCCGCCAATTTACTTGGTGGGTAAATTGGCTGCTGGTCTGGATCTAACCTGTTTGCTTAAGCATGATGTCGGTTCCAGCACATCAAGGGTTAAAAACGTTTTTATCTCATATATATTACTGATCTATATAAAAATTGTAAAAAAAATTATAATCATCAATCATTTACCCTGTTCCACATCACAATCACCCAGTATAAATGTGATTTCATCATCAGGGAATTCCTTTCCATGTTCAGGGATGGCTTTGAATATGCGAATTGTAACCTTTTCTCCCATCTGTGGATTTTTCCCATCACCTGGCTCATGAATCTAAATGAAAAAGTATAGGAGCTTGCGTTCAGTAATAAGAGTTATGTGTTATATAATCATTTATTCATATCCATCTGATTTCACTCTTTATGGCTTGGGACCAAAGCGTATACTAAAGCTGCATACATCAACATGATTGAACTACTCTAACCAAATTTTATTTTGTACAATTTCTGATAAAGTATGTACTGACCTTTTTCAAGAGAGTCCCATTTCCAAGAATGTCCATAAATTCTTCTTGTGGAGATTCTTTGGGCTTAGCATCACCATCTTCTTTCTGTAAGTACATGACCAAAGGATATCAGTTACAAAGTTTGAAAACTAGGACAAACATTATATGGAGGTAAACATAAGACCCATTAAGACAAAAAGAGACTTTGCAACTCGAGATAAGAGATTCATACTTATTCAAAACTAAATAATGGACCTTAGAATGTTTTACAATGAAATTAGTCAATACTGTATCCATAATTATCCAATAAATTCTGACAACATATTAATTTTGACACCATTGGTCATCAACCAAAATAATTCAAAACAATGGCATTTAAAGGAATTGTTTAATTTTATCTTTTTTAAGCTACTTGTTAAATGAGTTCTTTCAACTAAGAATTGACACTCTTTAATTTGCTTCCTTGATACATAACTAGTTTTTACACCTAATGTGGTTTATTGAAAGATCACAAAATGGACCAAACTTTTCACAGGAAACAAATTGACAAGCCTTTTGTCCAGAAACTAATGCTGTACCCAGTAACCACTTCCCCCCTCAATGACAGTCAGACAAGGTTATCCAGTTAACCTTACATTTAAGTAATAATGCTTTAAGGGATTGTTCTAGGTCATCAACATTATATATATGATCTAATGAACCAAGTACAATTTGTTTAAATGTGATAAACAAACAACAAGTAGGCAACATAGACTCACATTTGGTTGACCTGAAAACCATTCCCATCAATCAATAATCGTGATGTTTATTGTAGGGAATGTCACGAATTCAAGAATTTATCTTCCTGCATCAATAAATAACCCTTTACCAAACGCAAAATTTTCGACAATCCCAAATTGAAAGAGTTTGCAGACGATGTGGTGAAATTGAAAAATAGTCTTCTGACAGGGCAGAAAACAATGTGGGAAAAGGAAAAATTGCTCTGTAAGAGCAATTTTTCCTTTTCCCACAATGTTTTCCAGGGTTGTCTGTAACAAACTGGTCAAATCTCGTTATAGTTTGGTAAAGAGCTTAAAAAAAAAACCCACTGTATACAGATAGTTTGTTACAAAGTATTGTCTCTTCATAAAAATAATAAACCCCAATGCCAGTACATAGCATGCATAAAATGTTTTAAAATTTGATGTGATGCAGGAACATTTAGTTGTTTGTATTAAGGGATTAGATTCAACTTTACCTGATTGGGTGCTTTTTCAGCTTCTCCATTCAGCTCTGATGCCTGAAAATTTGAAAAGCACAGAAAATGTTTATAGTTTCTCTTCTAAATTAGTTGATTAAAGATACCAGCTGATCAAAGTTGGTATGTCTAGAAGTCACAAGCTCAGGCCTAAATATCCTTCACCAAACAGTAAACCATATCACAAATCAAAAGAGGTTATTCAACCATTTCAATCCCATATTACATTTTGATACTGGCTTAAACTAAAAGGAACATCAGACAACAATAATCAAGTTCCCTAAATGAACCAAATATGTGTTTTACACATGTTTATTGGTGCTTTCCATGGACCCTATGATGAAGTCGCACAAACCCCTTGTTCAGCATGCGCACTGTCATTACTATGCTTTAAAACTGGGTGTGATGCACAACATTTAGTTGTTTGAAAAAAGGAATAAGATTTAACTTTACCTGATTGGGTGCTTTTTCAGCTTCTCCATTCAGCTCTGTTGCCTTAAAATTTGAAAAGCACAGAAAACGTTTATAGCTTCTCTACTAGCTTAGTTGTTGCAGATCTCAGCTGATCTAAGTTGGTTTGTGTTATAAATGAAAAAGACGTTATTCAACCATTTCCCTTGAGGGCTTTTTCACGTTATATAACAGGGGCCCATAAGAGGCACATTCCCAATTGGAAATTTCTTAAAAATCATGAAGTTTTCCCAAAAACTCAAAAAAATCAAAGTCATACCAGCTTTTGGGTTTCCCAATTCAGCAATTTGAGCGATAAAATTCCCCAAATTCAACAGGCTTGGGCCTCTTTCAAATTCAAGGAAAAAAAGCCCTGCCCTCAGATGTTGAATTCTGATACTGCCTTAAACTAAAAGGAACACCAAACAACAATAATTAAAGTCTCACAAACCTCTCCATCTCATGCACAATATTGTGCAAAGTACTACCATTAGAACTTAGTGACTACAGTGTATATAACTAACTTTATTTTATTGCATGATAAACATGTTATATAGCAAATACAAAATTCTGCATGACAAAAGTAAGCATGGATCAACAGAAGAGCTCATGATGTTATTGAGCTTAATCAAATACATATAAATTAAGTACAGAAGGGTTCAATTCAAAAGAGACATGTATAATAAATAAATTTAGACCAGTTATTCAGAGTTTTAATAGATGCAGACAACATAAGTCTTGTAGATTTGTATAAACTTGGTCATGTAAAATAATACTTTTTAATATATTTTGTTCTTAGAGAAATCTACCTTGGGCAAATTAGTAAAAACTGATATGCTTTCTCTATTTGTCCAATATTGCATTGTTATACTTGTCAAAATATTATACAAAGAGGATAATTTATTATTTTCTTGCACTAAACCAATAACTTTCATTTCAAATAAATGCAATGAAAAAGACCTGGATACTTTGACACACACAACTTAACACTATAGCTGAAAACCAAAACATTAATTTGGTCACTGGTAAGGCTTACCATGGTGATTCATTACTAACATAAAATGGCTTACCCCTTCTGGTGCTTTGCTTTCATCCTGTTTCCCTTTGTTCTCTACAGAACCATCCCCAGCTGAGAGATTGTCTTTTGTTGCTCCTTCAGTCTGAAAATAGAATTGGATTAAACTCTTGGTTCAGATGAGAGCTTTCTACATATGAAAATATACATATATAATTTGACCCCCATTGTCATTACGTACATGTACAGCAAAGACTCCAACCATCCAAATTATTGGTCAGCATTCATTAGATCTATATTAATAACATTTAAATTCCTACATACATTATTATTATGCATAGCAAGAAGATGAACAAAAGTACAAGGAAAGCCCACTATGGTGAGATAAGTTTTATATTTCTAGACTAACTATGGCTGTTCTTATTTTAAGACAATATGAAGTGAAAGCCCATTTCCCCCTGGTTAAAAAAAAGTCAAATAAATATATATAGAAATGGTGAGCACCTGAAACATTTTGACTATACCTCAGGGCCTTTGAAAAACAATTGAATAAAAATAAGAAAAACTTGCTCATTTTTGTTCAGACAAATAGGAATTACATTTAACCAACTAAAAACTTTCCATTGACATTAATTTGTCAAGAATTCTAAAGTCTGGCAAGATGGAAAATATTGTTTTACCTTATTGAGAGCCTGCTCAGCCTCTCCAATGAGCTCTGAAGCCTGAAAATTATTTGAGAATCATAGATAATGTATGTTAACTCATTACCAAACAATAACGACATTCAATTTTGACCAGTTTGTTGCAGACAACTCTGGAAAACATTGTGGGAGCAACGAGCAATTTCTCCTTTTCCCACAATGTTTTCTTCTCTATCAGGAGATTATTTTCCAATTTCATTACATTTTGAAATGTCGTCTGCAAACTCTTTTAATTTGGGACAGTCCAAAATTTGACATTGGGTAAAGGGTAAAAGTAATATCAGTGTTTAAGTACAATAGAATTTCAGTCATATAATTGCTCATAAAGTGACATCTCTGTAAACTCTGTGAGTGATTTAATGTATGATATGTCATCCAAACCATGATATGGGGACTTCTTTATCCCTTTACCAAGCGTCAAATTTTCGACTGTCCCAAATTGAAAGTCCTCTACTGCAAGATGCATTAACATGGTGTTAAGTGAAAATGTGTAAAAGTATAATCCTATGCTACATAAGCATTTCATTTAATTGACAGTTCTCATTTCATTTAATTCAGGGGTCTATCCTGAAAATAAGGTTATTGTTTATTTATATTTAAAGCCATACTTGTGCTCATATACACTTAAATTGTTCAAGTTCCAGAATAATTGAAAATTTACTTAAAAGTAATTCAAATTCCCTTTTACAGAGGAATTGAGACTGTAACACGTTCACATGATGCTTTTAAAAGAGCGAATACGATAAGGTTTGTTTACAATTAGCGATAAAAACAGGTCAGCAGAAACGTTGGGAACCAATAAAACCCAAGAAATTCACCGTTTTTACTGTTCACCTTGTTAATATTGAATAAATGATAGTATTTTTATGGCTGTGTTTCACGTTATTTTTCTAACCAGGTGATTGCCACTAATTAATCTGAGCGCTCCTTGCTATTTTCGATTTTACTTGAATGTAAACAATGAAGTTAAATTGGTGGGCACCAAATTTGTGAAAATAGCACTTTGAAAAATAGATAATATATTGTGCAGACGTTATATTGTCTTGATCCTGTAGTTTTTCTCTATGTTTCAACATATTCTTTCACAAGTTTTAACTCATATTATCCAGTTTTGCAGTTTTTCTGAGCGCTAGTATGCTTTTAACTGTTTTGATAAAAGTATAAGCCCTTTTTATGAAACAAGTTAATTATAAACTTGTTGCAATCCTTTGAATATCAAGTTATTTGAAATTATACATGACCGATAGACTCGGTGATGACTTCTTTGACCATCTAGTTGCTGTGGAACTGACAAGTTAGTATACAGCTTATCTTGTATTCAGTGATTAGCCTAAATAATACCAAATTGAAATACATTCTATATTTAAATGAGCTAAAAGCAGCTTTAGAATAATATTATTATCTAATAAGTGAAATTTAACAATATAGCGTGTTTTCTTTCAATCAGATCAATAGAACGTTAAGTGAGGTTGTGGGTTAATTTTTAAAATATAACGTAATAAAAAAAAATATATCAAAAATAAGCGATAACTCACCTCAGAGCCTTCGTTTTTCCTGCTTTCTTCTGACATCTTAAATGAAACAAAGATAACCAAATGATAAAACCACTCCCTATCTATTTCGTTCATTGGCTCTTATCCAGTCCTTAACATGGGATATCTCTATCTGTTCCAAATTAAGAGCAACAGTGGATGACGTTCGAGTGGTGGCAAAATCAATTATCCCTGTTGCATGGGTTGTCAAAAAGCTTAAAAGTTTCCAGATGTCATACAATAAAAATATGTTTATGTAAATGTGGAATTGGCTAAGATATTCAGCTATACTCCAAACAAATATATAAAAAAATAAAGTAACCGAAATTGCTTGAAAAATGAAGATAATATTGACGGAAAACCCTAATGGCATCACCAACTGATGATGCTTCCGATATATGGTAATTAGTTACCTCATGTGAACTCTCATGTGACGATGCAAACCAAAGTTAGAATATAAACATGGCGGACAAGAAAAAGCCAGATGCCGTGACTTAGTCTAGAATCAACATTACATACAAAACAAAGAAGAAAAAATGCATTGGGGACTTATTCACGTCTATACACCTCAGTGCAAGAGCCTGTACTTGATCTATGTTTGTTTTCATTGTGTATTTTGAATTTCATGGGACTGGTTATTTATAGCTTGACACTATATTTACATTCAGACGTTTTGTCATCGGATTTGTATAAAATGAAAAATGCCTAAATTCATCTTATATGATAATGATTTCTATGCCGAAATATTAAATAAATATGTATTCCTTTATTTTCGTAAGTTTCAAAAGATAAACATATGACGTTCAGAAACTTAAATGAGGAATGTTATTTTTTAATTGAAATTCACTTTAACCATCAGACAGACAGGTATATAGAAAATGATTTGTATGTACGGTCAAGTACATCAAAATCAGATTAAGCCATCCCTGCATTCATAAGATTTGAACATATTGAAGGCCCAATGCAAGACTTGTACGTCATTTATGAATGTGAAGATCTTAACATAGCTGTGCACTGAACCTTTGATGTGTTTTGTAATATCTAGCACAAACAATGTTAGTGTTTATGAGCAATGATCTCTCCATTTGTCACATGGGTTTCTTAAATCTTCTGTAGCAAGTAGTTTGAATTCATATTTAAATATCAGATTATATTAATATGGTAACCAAAAGTGTAGGTTTATTCTCGATTCATTGACTCACACCTTTTTTTATCAGGGATAAGGGGGCTTTTAAAGGGGGCATAAAATCAACATCGACAACATAATTATTATCTTAACGAAAGTGCTTAATTGAAATAAGATGATAATTTCTATTTACAAATCTAAAACAAAACATAATTATGTATGTCTCTTACATAGCAGGATATAGTTTGCAGACGACAATTAAAATTTTGATGATATTGTAACAAAAGACAAAAGTGTTATTCAATTTTTCAAATCAATGTTTGAAAAGGAGAAAGTGCTAATTTCCAACACTAACAATTGAAAAAAAGAAACAAGTGAAAAAAAAGAAACAAGTTCTAAGTCCAAATTCTGTATTAAAATGAGTGAGGTTATGCCATAGTTCTCTTGTACTTATTTCAGTCATTTTAACTAAGAATTTGGACTAAAAAATGATCGCTAAATTCTTCAGACTTAGTCATTGTTGCTAAGATCTCGGAATTATTAATTTTTACTCAGATTTCAAATGCAACTCACTTTTCCGACCTAAAACATTTCGGAGACATAGTTGTTTTTACACAGTTTTTCCGTTTTTTGCGTAGGCACCTATAGACTAAGTCATTTTTTGGCAACTTAAAATTGTTCCTAGACTGCCTTACCATCCCTTCCCATGAAGCTAGCCTGCTTCACTACTAACATCGCCAGATACCTTTATTCTCTCTCTACGATTCACATGATAGATTGAACTCATTGAAAGCTATATTCTGACCCCCTAGTATGTTAGTAAGAAATTTAATGTTCAGCTATATATTCGCCATGATGTATAAATTGGGTATGGGAGAATATCCATTTTCATGTTCTTTTTAAATGAAAATTTAATATGAATTAATGCAATGAAGAAAAATACTGTGACAGTTTGGAAACATATCTACTCTTTTTTCAAGTTCAATTTAAATAGCAATTGCATAAGCAACATATGGTTCTGTAAAAAGTTCTTTCACTTAAAATTATGTTTTTGTGCAAATAGAAAAAGATAAGCAAAACAATGCACTATTGAATAATTATAGTGCAGCAGTTGAGACATTTTTTCATCCTCTTAGCTATGTTTATAAATTTTGCTCATTGAAATTAGTTGATGCTGTTTCTCTTTTGAATTTGTCGGTTTTATTGACTTTTTGACTGATAGTAAGTCCAGAAACAAATCACAACATACATATCAAAGAACTTTTAGATTAAAGGTCATATGTACAGGTTGGGTTTATTTCATAAAATTAAAATATGAAGTAAAAGAATCACATTGAAATTATTTGCAACATTTTAGCATTACGCATTACGTCATAAATCACCGTCATAGGGCACCGATTAAAAAAATTTCGTATGACTTACTTTCCTTTGCTGTGACGTCACTCGTGATCCACTGAATGAGCCATGAAAAGGGCGTGAAGAGCGATCGCTTGTTAGAAATTGGTGTTTTTCTTCAAATAAACGATCCTAAAGTCATTGTTTGGATTGACAGTGCATTTTCTTTATTAAATATGATTCATTTTATAAGAATATCAATTTGAAAAAAGATAAATTAATAACTTTACCCGTGAATTTGCATGGATTTGTCATTGCTTAAAACTGTTCATATGAAAGGAGTGGCTTGAAATTTGGACGATTTTCCTTGAAATAAATGATTCTTAAGTCATTGTTTGGATTGACAGTGAATTTTCTATACTGGATATTTTTCATATTATAAGAATATCCATTTGAAAAAAATAAATTAGTGACTTAACGCGTGAATTTACAAGGATATGTCAATGCGTTCATATGAAAGGAAAGGCTTGAAATTGGGACGATTTTCCTCGAAATAGCAATCCTTAACCCTTTACGGTATATAGCGCCGTTCGCCGCCTTATCGATTACCGCATAAAACGCTTTTCGCCGTTATACCTATTACCGTATAAAACCCATTTTGATGTTCTATCGATGACCGCATAGAACGCTTTTTGACAGCTGAAAAATTGATTCAACTTTAACCCTTAATTACACACATAAACACACACCTCACTTTCTCCAAATTTCATTTTCGTCTTAAATAAATGTGTTTTCTTTCATTTCCGATGATTTTTTTAAAATCATAGGGTCAAAGTTTAAACTTTTGCTCTAGAGAGAATCTTTTGATAATGGTCCCACGACACCCTTCTGAAAAGGAGGCTATCAAATTGAGATGAAGGGAATTCAAATTACCAACCCAATTAATGTGAGAGGCAGTCAATATCCGGTCATAAAGATCAAAACAATGCCGATTTGTAAAGACCCGATAAGGATTTCATGCAATTCTTTAGAAAATCAACACATTTCGAAAAATACTATCCAATTAAAATCAGAGCAAGCATACAGCACGCGACCCATAAAGGATGTTTATGACTTGGAGCTGTTGTTCAAAGTTGGAAGGCGAATGAAAATAAAGCCGTCGAATAACAGACGTTATAAAGACGGCTACTTAAAGAATTATGTCAATGTTGGTGCTTCCGATCGCAGGTCAGACATCAATGTAGATTCAGAGCAGTCATTTGATTGGTCTTTTGAGCATGAAGATGATGAAATGTTGATAAATCTTACCAATTCGCAAACAAGCAAATTGGATTATTCCTCCGACTTTGACTACAACAACGATTCAACACCCATGGACACATATTTTAAGGAAATATAAGCACTATTCGTTGCCATTATGAATTTATTTTTACAGTTTTACGTTTATTAGAGGACCAGGTTTGACTACTTTATGAAGCAATATTGCGTTGAAAAACATTTTTTTAATTTGGAAACGGTTTTAATGGAAATGGAAGTAAAACGATTCAGTTTTGTTGAGAAATATACAAAGACAAAGCATGTTTCTCCGTCATGAATGGCATTTTTCGTCAACAAAATTCCCTGCAATTGATGACAAAACAGAAAAACAAATTAGGGATCTCTTGGGGGAACACATACGTCATTGTATTACTTTTTAGTTTGTATAATTAACACCGCAATATACAGTTTCATTGTTTGTCTAATTTTCTACACCTTAATCTTAATATGTATGTATCACTTAAAAAAGGGAAAAACACCAACTTAAAGGAAATGTTGTTCTCGTCGTCCTTTATTCTCTGTGAAAATCTATTGGATTAATGGAAATTGCATTAATTTTGGTTTGATTAACAGTACCCCAATCAGTGACAATTATCGGAGATAATCCTGTGCAAATAGGTACCTAGGGTGACTGATAATGTATGCGTTAATGATCTCCGATAGTCGGATGGTTTATACCTATGGTGTCACTGAAAAGCCTTATCTCTATACCTTAAAGGGTTAAGTCAATGTTTGGATTGACAGTGCATTTTCTTTATTGAATATGTCTCATATTATAAGAATATTCTTCTGAAAAAAAAAAGTAAGTGACGTAATGCGTGAATTTGAAAGGATTTGTAAATGTTTTCTTATGTAAGAATCGGCTTGAAATTTTGACGATATTTGTGAAAACAGCTATTTTTATTAATATTTGTTGGGAAAAAAACATGAGTACTTTTTCGTCAATGATCGTGTATTAGCTTTAAGGTTTTAATTGAGTAGTAAACAAAGACATAGATCTGAATAAACGAATTGTCTTAAAACCGTACATTGTATAACTATTAACTGTCAAATTCACCCTGCATTGTCTTTGGATACATGAAATGAAACGGGAGAAGATCATAGATTGCGAACAAACAAACCGTATTATAACCCAACTTACTTGTGATACAAAGGTTATCCTTTAACTCACATTTTTACCACACATCAACTTACTTGTGATACGAAGGTTATCCTTTAACTCACATTTTCACCACACATCCAAATTTCAAAACTAAACACAGGCACATTAGACTATTTGTTAAAAACTTCCGGCAACTTTCCAGTAACTCCACCCCCAGTAAGAGGTCTATGATTTGAAATTGATTCCGATGTCGTCTTTCTAGATCAACTGTTTTGACTTAAGAATTGTTCTTCATATGCACTTTACATTTATGTTCGTTTTCTCTCGTGTAAGTAGCCTTGACATATTGAGCATTTAATTTTCGAACAGGTTTAATAATTAACAGCTAAAACAAAATAATCGTCATAGTTTATTTTACTAACAACCTTTAAAAATAAACATATTTGAATTTATTTTTTATGATTTTGGAATTTAAATATCAATTTGACAAAACTTGATTTTGAATATCATAACGACAAAGTATCAGACGTAGGTCACATTGAGAGATAAATATGTCCTGACACCTTAGCAATCCAAACATCCTGTGAGAGTTTGGTCTTAATTGGTTATATCTTAACAATGGATTTTTTAGATAAATTTAATTGCCGCGCATTGAAAGTGTGAGATTTGCCGCTTGTTATTTCATGTCTGGAATAGCAGAATGTGTCAGATCTGTTAATTAACAACAGAGATATTTAAGAGATTAACGCCAGAGGCTATCATTCGCCTAAACAATAAAGGACTTGAGTGTTGAAACATACTGTGCAAATGTGGCAGATTGGTGTTAATTTGCATAACGACCCTTAATCCTTGTAATGTCCGATGTTTGTTGATTGACCCTTTGTATGTGAGGTAAACTGACAATAATCAATTAAATTGTAAACAAAGAGATTATGTTCAAATGTGTAAATTATATATTTAGTGATCTTATTACTAAATTATCAATATAAATTTGTAATAATTATGTTTGAACACCTGCATTTCAGTGTGACATATGTCATTTAAACCAATATTACCAATGGCAAAAAAATGAGGAGTGTGATCTAAATAATTCCGAAAAGCAGACGCTTAAGTTAAGATCGAACCCATTATCATTTGTTGATGAGTTCAGAGACAGTTTGCGGATATCAAATATTCATTATTTTGAATTTTCATTCAAAGTCAACGGCAGATAAAAGAAACTTGCTTGTTTTAATCAGTTTGTTATCATAGCAATCAACGTTTATTTTTCATTTTGTCTCATTTATGTACAATGGCAACGTTTCTACGATTATGTTAAAACATAAAACAAGTTTTGCAAATAAGAACAAGATGCATTTAAGCGTTTAAAACCCAAAGACATGGCAATACAATAACTTATGATGTTGGATGAAATTAACATATTCTTGCAACCCTTTGAATTCTTACGTAATATAATCGTAAAGCAGCCTAATTAAGTATTCCTAACTTAGTATGTAGCATAGTTAATCTGTTCCAAACAAAACTACCTTGGCAAGTAAGAGAGTCATTCAAGGAAATTAACTTTCAAAAAAGGTGTAATCCAACATGATTTATACTTTTCTTGAATTTATCTACATTTACACAGTGCAAATTATATATAAAGATCTAGCAAGACTACTGGAGGCTCTAACACCCCAAACTAACAGTCAGGAATTGTTTTAATCACGAACATCAGTTCACCACAACGATAATTTTGAAAAATATTTTCCTTTACCTGAGATCATGACTGTGGGAAACAGCGTAACAAAAGGACTTCAGGCTTAAATTATCATTAGCAACTTGGTACATTGGGTAATAGAACAACGACTTTTGATAGATATTTGGGGTCATTCCGAAATACAATGTACACATTCGTGCGTCACACCAATGTCTTGACACATGATTGTATGCTTTATCGCTTGATTGGTGTTTGAACGTGAGATTAGCTTTGTCTGGTTTGCATTGACAGTCTTGAAACCAATACATCAAGGTAAAGTGAATGTTGTCGGTGTGTTTCAAATAAGGGAAATATAAAGGTTACTCAATAAGTAGAATGAATTTGAGGCGTCTTCACCTGTATAAATGACTTTGAATTGAGTCCGATCATTTAAAGATCAATAAAATAAATTCTCTGGAAACGCCTAACAATCCGTAAACTGGCCGTCTTCGAAGTGAAAGTAACACAGCCTACTGTTCTTGTTTGGGGAATATATATTTTGCTTATTTGTAAAGTAAACACGGTCCAGTTTACTTATCGAAACTTTTTGCAGCTTTTATGTTCATAGGAAAACGGGAGAAACTCGCATCCCTGCGACCAAAAGCGGAATAATACCAAAAGACCTGTCAAAATACCATATTCAATATCCAATTTACGTTTCCCAAAACACAATTCAACATTTTAAATGTCCGATATTTGTGCAAAAACACCGTCATTACTGAGAACTAGATTCTTCTTACTGATAGTTTGTATGACTTTGAAGCACAAATGACGTCACAACAAGGGAGATAAGTCATTCACAAAAATCGATAAAGGTGAATAAAAGTAGTCAAAAACAACATTTTTCGCTTCTGTATGAGAAAAAAATCATTACCTCCGTCATAACGAAACAATAACCTAATTCAAAAACCATAATTAAAGGAAATCTTGCGACACATTTTATTCTCATTAGATTCTTAGTGAAACAACTCTCTTCTTCAGAAAATCTACTAACCGAAGCAAGTTCATTTCTATGTTTGTTTTATCTTGTGCAGGGGTGGCAAAATCAATTGTCTTTACTGCCCTGCTTTTCATAAGCCTTAACGAACAAGTTCATTTTTACTGAAATTCACTTTTATAACTATTGCAAATACAAGTGCAGAAATAGATTTTGCATTTACGGACAGGTGAATCAAAAGCAGTTTTCGTCATCCTTGTTTTGATGCATTCATTTTTCTTGAAAAATCACATGGTTCTCTATCTAGGCATAATTATATGTCCTTCTTTACTTTTTTTTTACAACTTGAATCTTAATCTTTTACCATAAAATTAAATAAAATCTATAATTTGAATTTATCCCAGAACAGTAACTTTATAATGGATATTAAGACTGCTATTAAATGAAAGTATACATGGTTAGATAATGAGATAATGAAATATGAAAAAACATTAGAAACATTAAACAAACTCTACTATTTCAAAGTACCCCTGTATCCCGAAAGTGGGATTGACTATTATACAAACAAGACCTGCACATAAGAAAGTTTGCTCAACTATTTCACAAGACTTTTACCAGTGCTTTTAATCAAGATTGATTAAATTAACAAAAGAGAGGTATTTGCTCCAAACCAAGAAATTGGACTTTGCAAGTGACCTTATATAAAGACTTGACGTACATAATTAATTTTATGTGATATTTACAACCATTCCTTCAGGCAGCTTAGAGACACCATGTATATACATGACAACAACACCAGGGTGAGAAGTAAAGCTCTCCTTATTTGACAAATATCCAAGATAAAATAGGGTATCACTAGCTTAAAATGCAATCCAGAGTTATTAGGCTTACTTTATTTCTATCATTAATGCACAGCACTCACTATTGAGCTTTAGTCTACATGTGCTCTGGTACCAATACTATATGCTAAAAAATTCACAATACAGGGTTCGTGTCCATGTAGCATTTAAAAAAATATGCACATATAGGGTTATTGGAGTGATCTAAGGGAACAATTTTATTGTCTGTTTCACCTGGCACAAACTACTGATTTACAAATAAAGAAACATTCATGAAAGTACAAGAAAAAATCATGAAATGTATTAGAGATTCTCAATGAAGACATTAGATTGTCATTTTCATGGGACAATGTTTACTCATGTCAATAGAATTTTGAAACAAAATAAATAAAATTTGACATATCTATGCAATTTAAACAGCTGTGTCCTAACTCATATGGATTACAGGTCAGTTCGGTAAATGACTAGTTCGGTAAAAATGTAAACTATAGTAAAGGGTCTGGTTGGTTCGGTAAATCCCAATACTAGATAGAACAACAGTTAAATTGGGTGTTAAAAACAGTTAAATCCCATATTAATTTAGTGTTAATTAATTAACACTTACTATTATTTACATACATGCAAAATAGTTTATTTCTATTTTGATACACATTGTAATTTTCATACTTACAACATTTTAATTCACACAAAATACAATCAATGATTTGACCAGAGACATGGATGTTATTTATGTCTCGGACTTGATCAAAGTAAAATCTGTGCAGTTCGTTTTATAATGCAAACACTCAAATTAATCAATTATAGTAGGAATGTCTCACCCTAAGAATTAAAACAATCAAACTAGTTGTTTAAAGGAGGAATTTCCTAATTTTAGTACTTAAACAAATACATTTCATACACTATGTACAATTACTTTTCTCTAGTATAGGTGTTTACCGAACCAGCCAAACCTTTTACTCTAGTTTACTTTTTTACCGAACTAGTCATTTACCGAAACGACCATCACCCCTCATATGAATATAATCTCTAAGGTCTACAGGACAGGGATTCTCGGGTAGAGCAAAGGCCTCAGTACACGAGAGTCTTGGGTTTGAATCCTGAGAGTAGCAAGATCGGACTTGTTTCCTTTCATTAATCCACAATGGGCACACATACTGGTTATGTATTCATGAAGCAGAATAATACCAGTCTATTATAAATCTAAGTTGTAAAAAACCATCTTACAATCCATGTAAAATAAATAACTTAAAACTAAATTAAACTAGACAAGAAGGCTGGGCTTAGTTTCTAACATAACATTGTGAGTCAAAATTCATTTCCTTCAGTTCTTAGTGCGATACACTGATTTAGAAAAATAACAAAAACCACATCAAACTGAAAGAAGATTCTGAAAATCCTTAATGTCATTTGTGACAATTTGACGGTCGATGCAGTTTGTTCGAATTTCGGATGCAAATACAATTTTGTAAATGGTAAAAGATTGACGTCTTTATTCTTAAGTAACTAACTTTTGATTTTACCTGTTGATGATGTATTATCGATCGCTATTTTTCGGAATATTTGCCTTTTAACACCTCTGATAGAAATGTCGTGTGCTTCCCCGTGCTTTCGATTTGTTGTTATCGCAAAGTGGTCGTACGATTGTTCTATTTTGGAACGATTTGATTGGTCAATAGAACCTGCCAAAAACCGTTTAGCCGGTTTTAACGACAGTAATTAATGTATCTTGACGGTTTTAATATATTTTTGTGATATATTCATTAAATTCATTGCATATTGACCTTTTTAGTTGCAGTCAAATTATTTTGTCGAGGAAAATCAAAGCACGTCAACCAATGTCGTAAAAAACAACAACACTAAAGCCGGTCTCTGAAAAAGAAATCTTCTCCAAACGTTTTAATTTCCTATCGAAAGAGGTCTTCAGTACTTTCGAGGTATGGCTTTGTATCTTACAAAGGTCTTCGTTACAAGAGATTGGTATGTGGTGACCCTTAAGCGTAAGAACTTTAGAGAATCAACAATTTCAGGTGGTTCTTCGCTCTTTACAAAGCGCGTCTTTGGGGATTGTTTGGGGACACATACATATGTCTATGTTTTATTGCCATCAAATCGTAAATAATAAGGTTGGCGCGACAGCTTTTGGAAAAAATAAGGACTAGTTGCAAGTTTTTTTATTCACATAAAAAGTACCCTAATACTCAAAAATGAGTGCTGTACATTAACAGGAAGAAGAAGAGAGAAGTTTCAAATGATAATTGTACTGTTGAGAACGAGCTTTATGGAAAGGATTATGGACTTGTATATAGTCCATAATCTTCTTAATAATAGCCTTAAGCTACTTTTAAGCTTGGTATCATTGCCTGAGTGTACCATAGCCTAAGCGTACCATTTCCAGTCTAAGTATACCATAACATAAAATTTGTAGTGGATTTGATAAGGCTCTGCGGTGGTGTAGTGGTTAGTGTTGGGGACCAGAGACCGGTCATCCCGGGTTTGATCCCCGATGGCCGCCAATTATTTCACTGTAGAGTGTCCTTGGGCAAGACCCTTTTCCTAGCCTAGTGCTGGTAGGAAACCAGGGAACATGTACTATAATACTCAAAAATGAGTGCTGTACATTAACAGGAAGAAAGGCAGGAAACCTATCATATTTTTTGTTAATGTTATTTGATCAACCAAAAAGTCATTTGAAGCAGTCATGGTGGGCGCCAGCTCTTAATGACAACCCTGAATGTGTATAGAGATTGTTTGAGAAAATAGCATCAAATATCTAGACTTGTTTGTTTGTTTCAGGTGACGATGGAAAGGTGGGAGGCAATAGCAAGTAGATATGACCCCCTGAAGGCTGGCAGTATTGATGGTACAGATGACTACCCACATGACAATGCTGTTTTTAGGGCAATGGTCTCAAAATACAAACCAAACAAAAATGTGGTTGGGGTTCCAGAAAATACAGTTTTTGTTGGCAGACTAAGTCCTCATACAGATGAAGAAGCACTGGAAAAATATTTCAGTGAATATGGGGAAATTAAGCGACTCAGACTCATCAGAGATATAGTTACAGGAACATCGCGGTGTTATGCCTTTATTGAGTTTCATAGTGATAAAGAGGCATATAGAACTCAAAAGAATTTGGATAAAACCATTCTTGATGAAAAAGAGATATATGTTGATTTTGAATGTGAGAGAACCTTACCTGGCTGGAGACCAAGACGACTGGGTGGGGGTATAGGAGGTCAGAAAGAGTCGGGACAGCTACGATTCGGGGGTAAAAGTAGACCATTCAGGAAACCTTTCAACATTGATACAGCTTCTAAACCGGAAGGTGAAACATTTAGGGATCGTTTCAAAAACATGGAGAGGGGCCAAGGTCCAAGGGATTCACAGAATCGGCAGAGAGATGAGAAGGAGGGGTATGACAGGAATAGATCATCTGGAAATAGTAGCAGATATTCAAGAAACGATAGGGACTCTGGTTACCGAGATAGAGGTCAAAGGTCTAGGTCAAGAGACCGGAAACGAAGACCAAGGTCAAAGGGTAGAAGGCCAAGAAGTAAAGATAGGTCACGCTATAGATCTCGGAGTTAGAAAAGATTATTAGTTACTTCTGTTTACAGTTTTTCAAAAATTGTTTGGTTATCCTACTTTATGTGTGCTCATGAATGCTTAGATCATGAGACAATCATTATCAGAGTACCCTGAGTGAATGTTTAATGTAATAAATGAAGAGGTTAGATTGATGATTTTGCCTTTTATCCAGACCTCTGCTAGTCCTTTTTTTATTCTTAAAAGGAAAAAACTCAGCTTTTTTCGATTTGAGTTCCCAAGAATTAGCAACTGCAACTCATCGTTATTTCAAAGGAGAGAAAGCTGTTTCTGAGCCTACTTATGTTCTTATTTTGTCAGAATGGTTGCAAATGGTGCCATACATAAAATAGTTTGATTTCCTGACAGTGTATTTAAAGCAAAAAGAAAAGGAGCCATTTCTCAGGGTGTGGATAGCGCCTTCCGCTTTGTTGTTTTGATTTGGTCTTATCTTGGAAATCAAAACCCAATTCTTATATAACCCTTTCCCAAACAATAACGAAATTTGACCACTTTGTTGCAGACGACTTTAGAAAACATTGTGAGAAAAGGAGAAAAATTGATCGTCAAGCAATTTTTCCTTTTTCCACAATGTTTTATGCCCTATCAGAAGATTTTTTTCCAATTTCATCAATTTTAACTCTTTCAGTTTGGGACAGTCGAAAATTTCTTGTTTTGGAAAGAGTTTAAGACATTTTTACATAAATTAGACCAATCACAAGAAATATATATGAAGATACCTTTAAAACTTACATCTAGGTCACATATCAGTCGATGCAATAAAAGAAAGTGTTATTATTCCTACTTGGATGATCCTTTGGAGGAAACCAAAAAGTTTCCTCAATGTAAAAGCTTTTTCAAAGGTATCTGTGTGGACAATTTGAGTATTTACCTCTCATTTTATATATTCAAATAATGGTTGAAACGGGAAAAATGATCTTGTATGTTGATTTTCCTTTCCCAACATTGTTTTATATGGTATAAGCTGAGTGCTACATTTCAATTTTAATGCACCCATCAACGTCATTGAGCACTGTTTCTATCATGGCTGATATAGATTTGCTGATAATAAAATTTATTATGAATTGAAATAAATCTTACTTTTGTTGCAATAACCCTCTGTTGTTGTTTTATCCTTATTGCTCAGAAATCCACAGATAAGAAATCGGCCAAGCACTGTATATAAAGCAGCATTTATCTACAACTGTTGTCTATACGCTTAAAATCCTTTAAAGGTATACCTTATTTTGTAATCAAGGTGTTAAAATTTCTTTTGAAAGAAGCATAGTTTACTTTCAAGTAACCAAAAAAACTGAATAAAATAAACTAGTCCTCCATTAGGAACTATGACAGTGTTTGTCTAAAGTGTGTTGGCACTTTTTATCAGAGTGTACCTTTTTTCTTTTCTTCATGAAAACCCTGAGATGAAAATCTTCCTTTACTGCCCAAACGAAGAAAACGACAATTGTGACAATATGATAAATTTATATGCATATAGCTATTTATATTTTCATATAATGTCCATTTTCATATTCACAACGGTTACCTCTATTTGTTTCTTGATCACTTACTTCCTTTCAATTTAAACAAGTCTCATACTGGCATAGACATTATAGGTTATCAATAAAGAATTGCATCATTATCACATCCGTCTGCTGAATTATAGATGTCATAATAGAGTGCTAATTGACACATATTTGTGCTAACAAATGACATTGTGACACTTTTAACAGCAATTTTCTTTCTTGTGAATAAAAAACAGAATCCTTGCACAAAAATCATGAACTGGTTAATTTCAAAATAACTTTTTCATTTTAACGGCTACCTGATTCAAGGTTTCAGTGCAAGACTATAGTAAGTGCTGCATAAACATGGCTTACTTACAATTGTATTGCACAGAACCCAATCAATGATGCAAAGTATTTTGGGAATGTTTAACCCATTACCAAACAATGAAGTCATTTGACCAGTTTGTTGCAGACACCTCTGAAAAACTTTGTGGGAAAAGGACAAGCAATTTCTCCTTATCATTCAAAGTTTTCTGTCCTATTGGAAGATTATTTTTCCAATTTCATCATATTTTGAAATGTCTGCAAACTCTTTCAGTTTGGGACAGTCTAAAATTTGGCATTTGGTAATGGGTTAAGAGGTCATATTTACAAGAAAAGGGTTTATGCATATAGAAACATTTTAGTTCTCTCCTTTTTTCCGCAAAGTTTTATTCAGCAGTTTATCTGACTTTGGATACAAATTTGCCTAGTCTGAACGCTGGCTTCCCCTGTATTGTTTCATAGAGTTAATGCGACATATTTATTCACGCATCGTCAATGTGACATACTTATTCAACCTCTTCAAAATATGCTTGCAGATTATTGTTTCTCATCAACCTTAATCAAATTCATGTACAGCGAATTTGTCTATACTTGGTCCATCATATCATCAAACATGTCGCTGATGACTTATCCCCCTTTCTCCATAATACCTTATTTTACCCCATCTCTAATTCCTTTCCCTTACCACTATGTCAGACTTTGTTATAGGGACCTTAGTACTTTGTGTTAGGTCAGGGAACTAGACTAATCCCATCTGCTGTTGATTCTTGAATCCTGACCATTGTTGAGGGGAACCTCTTTGGCCCTGTTGTTAGCCCACCAAGTTCCGGCTCCCGGGGTTCATATGCCACTAGTGTCCAGATAAAAACGCCGGTACCAGCTGACAAATCGACATGAGATAAAATAATGCAAGGTTATGACAAATAATAAAACAATATCTTTTCATTAAATCATTTTAATATTTAATGATCCATTCATTCATGCTGACAAACAAAACCAAAAATAATACTACAAAGTAATACACAAAAACCAAAATATACAATGTAAACTCTAAATTGTCTACAAACTGCCTAGCCTACATACTAGGAATAAACTTTAATCTTTTTGTTCATATTTTATCATTATTATATACAGCAAACAGGAAAAGTTAAGAAAATACAATGGCCAAAGCAAAAAAACACTTATTTGTAGAGTTACAATAAATTTTCATTTTTTCACAATAGTTTCTAGATCTAATCCAAAGAAGTATAAAAGTTATTTTTCATGCCTCATAATGTCATCTGCTGATGCTTTTAACATGGACCAGTCTTAAAATATGGTATGAAGGAACTTTTCCTAAATCTCACAATCCCAATTTGAAAACGCCTAACAATTCAAAATGTGAAGATTGGAAAATATTCCTATGGAGACATTATTCTATTGAAAGGTGTTTTTCTACAAAAGTTCTGTAAGTTGTCTGTAGCATGAAGCCAAAGGATTGTATGTTGAAAGTGTTTTAATCAAATTTAAGATAATAAACAAACAATTGGAATAATTTATTCTTGTAAATATGCAGAACAAGAGCATTTTTTATGGACATACGGATATTAAACATGGGAGTAAATATACATAACAATTACAAACTTTCCAACCCTTGTTCATTATATAGATTGGTAATGAAAATGACATAGAGGACAATGAGTTAACATTTATTTTGTTTAGCTTTTCATGTGATATTGTTGGTAACCATTATAGAAAAGGATGGACGTTACTACTTAACTCTTTACCAAACAATACATTTTCGACTCCCAAATTGAAAGAGTTTGCAGAAGACATTTCAAAATGGGATGAAATTGAAAAATAATCTGATGGGGCAGAAACATTGTGGGAAAAGGAGAAATTGCTCGTTAAGAGCAATTTCTCCTTTCCCCACAATGTTTTCCAGAGGTGTCTGCAACAAACTGGTAAAATGTCGTTATTGTTTGGTAATAGGTTGATAGGGTTTTACATAATGTCAAAGGTATTTCAGTTATGTGACAATAACCAGCTTAAAATGAGGTATGTGGACCCCAAACTGGTAAAGCCAAGTAAAACCAGCAGCGTTTGTTAAGTCAACCAGCATTTGTGCCTTACCAAATAGCATACATTTAATACATTCAATTAAATTATAACAAGCTTTCAAACATAAGTTACTCAAAAATTGCACATAATAATAATTGCAAGACTCTAAAAGAAAATTTAAAGAAAATTCCATGCACACAGACGTAAGCAAGTCCTTCAATTTTGATTTTTCTGCAATATGTTTTGTAAACATACATAAAATATGTCAAAAAAGTATGTACATATACCAGTATTTACATAGAAATAAATATTGGGCTCAAAGAGTTTCATGTCTGCAAATTTGTCAGCACAGTGCCATTTAACCCTTTCCCAAAAAACAAATTTTCGATTGTCCCAAATTGAAAGAGTTTACAGACGACATTTCAAAATGTGATGAAATTGAACAATATTCTTCAGAAAGAGCAGAAAACCTTATGGGAAATGGAAAAATTGCTCGTAACGAGCAATTTCTCCTTTTCCCACAATGTTTTCTAAAGTTGTCTGCAACAAAGTGGTCAAATGTCGTTATTGTTTGGGAAAGAGTTAATAAGGTGTGCTAATGACTTTCTACGGGTTACTTAGTGTTGTAACTTGCAACTAGTTTAAGTGAAAGTAAGCATAGGGCAGTTATCAAAAACATCCTAAAAAGTTTTCATGGTGATATTGGATAAAAAGCATTGTGGCAAAGAATCAATTAATCAATCAAAATAAGTTCTCTTTATGTTCTAATAGTTTCTTTAATGAAGGAGGACAAGGTTAATCTGTGACTGAAGCAAGAAAGAAAAACCTGCATGAGACAGAGGACATTCTAAAACAAGTTTCTGTCCAAAGTTTACAGTATCATTATTATTCCCTGTATTTGTTTTTACATCGATTGTGAAGGAAGCTTTAAGCTTGTTCAAAGCCACTGTCGATGACTGCTTCCTGGATACTAAACCAGTAATCACACCGGTTTTGTGGGTTAGTCCTTGAAATTTTCACCCTGCCTAACAGAGATTCGAACCGGGGACCCACAGTACAAGAGCCCGACGCTCTACCCCTGCACCAATGTCGACAACATTGTAACTCTTTACCTCATAATAGCTCACTTTGACACATCTGCTACAGAAGACTTTTGGAACCGCTGTGACAAAAGGATAAATTGACTCTCATGAGAATCTTATCATTTTGCCATCAAGGGTCCTTCATACTATCAGCCTTTTTATGTTGCCTGCTGTTCTGCTGTGGCTTTGAATTTTGAACAGTCACACATTTTGTTTATAGATGTAATTCGCTCAGCAGATGAGCAAGCACTCAGCAGATGAGCATGTCAATACTGGTGTTCACTTGACCTGGTGTTTCAAAACCAGTTCCATGCAACATTTACAAGAATGTGTAATTAAGGTGAATGTGTCAAATCGATATCATTCATCATATTACAAGTTGATTGTACAATGTGGATTTAAACCTCATTGACATAAAGTGAGAAGTAACAAATGATAAACAACAGAGATCTGCCTTTGTCACTCTGTTAATAAGTTTTTCTTGAAATAGATCTATATCAAATATCTTTTTTTCTTTTTTTTACAATTTTCAATCATCTTCCAACATTTCCATTACTTAATTAACACATCAGATTTTCATATAAGAAAATGGTGTAACAGAAAATGGTGTAACAAAAGATACCCTGACAAATACAACATATAAACACCATATTACAATACATCAAAAATAACACAAAGTCAAACCATTCATTTAAACAGTGAAAGCTTGTACCATTCTTAGAAAAACCAAAATTTCAAAAGCTAAAACTTAGTTGAGCCAGCCATCGAAAAGAGAAAACATCAATTCCTTTTGAACTTTTCCTTTAGTCACAATTTATTTCTTATATCTTTTACAGGACTGTATGCTTGAATATTTAATGAATGTTTATATGAAGGAAACAAAGAACATTTCTTTCTTTTTATTCTAAAAAGGTGGCCAAGATAGATCACCCAACTCTGAAGGAAATAGTAAAAACACCTATCAGAACTACTCGGGTATTTCCGTGAGCTGTGAAATACACTTGGATACAAGTGTAGGATTACAATTTTTTGGGTGAATCGGCCTCCGGCGTATAACACTTTTTCTAAGTGTGTACGTTAATAGTTCAATGTGTATGGAAGGGTTGGACATCCTTTTAAATCATTTTTATCAGTAACTCATAAGAATTGGCGAAATGATAAGTAATGACATATAAAGATGTGTTCTTAATCAAATTAAACGACTTTTTAGATTTCACAATTAAGATCTATTTTTAAAACGAAAGTAAAATGACGTCATTCTTGCGGGAAACAATATGGCGTCGTCCCTATTATTTCAGAGGTGTTTTCATTGGATAAAACCTATGTCTTCAGATTGTAAAAACACCTTATAAAGGAGTTATCAACTTGGTTATCAAACAATAGCAGTAGTCTTCAATTGAACTTAAATAAAAAAAACAATGTAGTATAGTTTGATTCCTTTAAAATAGTAAATAAAGGAACAATAACACTTGGTTATTTCAAAATATGTATATCATATTGTTTTCAAACTTTTATGGAAAGTGTTAACATGTTTTTTTCTTTTACTTTACAGATTGAATAAGGATTACAAGACTAGTTCCTAACAATAAACAACATACTCTGTGCCTTTTACAAGCCAGCAAAACAAAGCCTGTGATGTAAATGCAATCTGATCATGGTCATTTTATCATCTTAACCAGGCCATGTTCTTATCAAAGATCCATTTTGCAAAACAAATCACTTATTTAAAAATTTACATAATTATTAGAAAAAATGAATTTGATCATTTACACCAATAAGAAAATGTTTTTAAAGTATTTCACTGAATTATAAGAGTGTTTTCTTAAGGATTTATTATTCTTTTCTGAAAGCAGACTACTTGTTATACATCTATCTCTTTTTTTGATTATTGAAACAAATGTTTCTTTTTTGCTTTTCTTTAATTTAACATTCTGTATCAGTCGTGGATAAGCTCATATATACATCAATCTAGCCATGTCAAAAAAAGTTACCTTTTACCACTTGCAGAGGATATATATATTTTTACTTGAAACAGACAACTTTAGAAATTCTTTGTAAATGTGTGAAAAGCCCATAAGTTCTACTTTTGTGATATGTGGATGGATTGAAAAAACATTGTAGCAAAAGGAGACATTCCTTGTGACAAGCAATTTCTCCTTTTATTACAATCTTTTTTTTAAATTTGCCTGCTGCAAGACGAAAAAATGTGGCGTTATGTGTTTATCATATCTTGGAAATGGTTTACTTATGTACGCTGTCTAGGTATTCTACTAGCATGAAGCTAGAGGAAATAAGCCTGCTATTTAAAAATCGTCTGCTGTAAGACGGAAAAATGTTTTGTTAGTTTTTAATGTGTTAATCATATGTTGGAAATGGTTCACTTATGTACGATGTCCAGGTATTCTACTAGAATGAAGCTTTCTAAAGGAGACTGGACAGTGGTCAAAATTAAGACCATAATAACACATTAGTCATGTGTTTTAAATTATATAACATGCTTAATTGGTAAAGAATCAACTGGATTTGTTCAATGCATTTTTTCCAACAATGAGTCTACTTCATATCAAGATATTTATTACAAAGAATATATAGAAATATACAGGACATCTTTTTTTTTTTTCATACTATATGTGATTTAATATAATACAAACATGTGAAGTTGTCATAGCATATTTACAAAGCTTAAACCTAACTTAATATACATGTGCTTTCTTGTATGAGTTACAGAAAGAAGAATCTTTGGAATATGAGTAATTTTCCTCATAGCAACAATGGATTCTGCCCAATATCGAAAAGAAAACAGAAATTGTCTTCCTTTGCAATCAGCATTTCACTTGGACTAGACAAAAACTACAATGAGAACATGAGTCAGGTCAAGGTTTTCCAATTTTTAGTCCTCAATCAAAAGATCCATGGATTTAATTGAACCATTGCAAGACTTATTAAATCATTCTGTTCATAGAAAAAAATGTGTACATGAGAAATCATATCTTTTTACATCAATTATTCTTTCTAAATCTTAGGAACATCTTATGACTTCATCTTGATTACGATAAAAATTATAGTAATCTGGAAACATTTTGTTTGTTTGATTTATTTAACATCAATTGGGAAAGAAGCTTAATTAAGCCTATCAAAGTCACTCTCTATGACCATTCAAAGCTTTTGGCAATTATATGATTTAATAAATATTTTTTCATTGAACAAAATACATAATGCATCAAAACAACTTATTGAAACTGAAAATACAAATGATCATTATCTTTAGCAGACAACTTCTGCTTAAAGATTTTGAAAGTATGAGGGAATTGTAAAAGTATATATATGTGAGCAAAGAAATACAAATTGCATGAAGACCATATTAATCAAGGTCTTTGTTAGGTACTAATTGTAGCAGACAACATTAAAACCATATTTCAAGGGTCCAATGTAATACTGTAGCAAGTCTTCAATAAAGAAACAGACATTCTTCAGTCTTACACTATACCTTTGATATCAAAGAGATATAGAAACATACTGCTTTATCAATCAAGCTCCATCAATTCATTGTCACAAAAGAAAATATGAATAATAACAACTTTCAATTTAATGAAAGCCAAATATTTTTATATAATATTGTTACATAGACTAAACACACCTTGCGTCACAATGGTTTCCAAAATGCGTCAATTCTAATTGCATTTATGTTTATTCGAATATTGAAAAGTTTTGTTAGCCAGGTTTTATTTCAACTACAAATCATTCAAATAAAACAGGGAAAGGTTACATACCAAAATATTGAGCCTGGCTTTGCAAAGTCATGTGTAGTAAGAAAACATCTCCAAAATATGAGTTTTGAGACTGGTCCAAATTCAAAGCTGTCCCCCCTACCCCCCCAATCGAATTCACCTTACAAGTCCGATATCATCAAACAATTAGGATGAATGGAGAAATGACAAGTCATGGATAATTACTCCTTGTGTCTTTGTACCTTGGACTTTCTTGTCTGCTACAAATAATTATCTACAGCTGATCTCCAAATAAAGTACAAAGAAATCATTATTTTATAAAAAACAATATACAACAGTTTTAATTGGACGTAAGTGAACATAATTATGAAAAGAATGGAGACTAACATACATTTGGTGTATTACTCTGGTTTGTCATTATTAGACTACAGGTCACAGGCTATGATATCAAAACAGATTGTGCAAGACTATAGTAAGCCCTTCACTATTTCTTACTTCAGTCTTACATTGAATCATCAATATAATAATAGAACAAAGGTAAATATGAACTTTCAGTGCAAGCCTATATGGTACCACAAGTCTGTGACAAGAGTGAAGGACTTAGCCCTTAGCATGCTGGGTAATTTTCTAAAAATAGATCTTTAGCGTTGTCTGCCTTTTAAAACCCTAAATATCAGTTTAACTTTGATGACAAAAGATACTCAGAATAGCAAACAGGTTAGATCACAGGCCAGCCCCCAATTTACGTGGTGACTGGCCTGTGATCCAACCTGTTTGCATAAGCATGAAGTCGATTCCATAAGGATTAACAAACAATAGAAAACAGTCTTTACTTCTGACCTACCGCTTCCATACAGCACGGTGGTCATCCAGTATTATCTTCAAAAACAAGTTTGTGCAAGTAGGAAAAAAGTCAAAGTCAAACAAGTTCATGAAAACAATTGCTGTATATCTATATACATGACACATTCATACATGTGGATTACATTAGTGTATTTGGAGTAAAAATCAATGGTTTGATGATAAGTAACCCATTTCATGAGCTAAACACATTACAACTCAAACTCCTCTATGAAAAAGGAAAAGTTTACAATAGTATTGCACAGTGCAATCAAATTAAATTTGTACAAAAAAAAAGACAAGAAACACTCTGTGTGTAACATCATACTGTATCACAAAATTAGATCAGCCTGCAAAACCATGCAATTATTGACTAACTGGTTAATCTATTGAATAGTTGTGAAAGCTGATCTGATATCATAAGTATGAATAAATTTCTTACTTTAACTTTATTGACATTTTTATTTGGACTAGCTCATTACATATACAGGCAAACAAAGACTATTAAAAACTCTATTCCAAACAAAAAACATAACTCCAAAATTAAAGGCAAACTTTGGAAGAATATGGTTCCCAAACAAAAATTGTTTCTATTAGCAATTTGCCCTTTTTCTATAATAATTTCAAACAGAATTAGGTAGTTGTTTGGTAAAGAGTTAATCTTAAGAAGAAGAAAAACTGTAACATGTAGATCTCAAATAAAAAAGAAGAAAAAATTGATGCCCAACTCTATTTATGGAGCTCTAATAATTATATCTGCTGGCTAATTGAAATCCTTTGTTCAATAGAACGTATTTTCCAACAAAGAGTTTTTGAAACAGAACATACCACATAATATGTTGTATATATATGTAGATGTATTCTTTCCAACCTGTTGCAGAACAGACAGGAAGCTTTCTTTTGTCCAGGCAAAATCTATTAGAAAATAAACCTGTTCCCCCATTTTGGATCTGGTGCTGATCCAAATTCAAAAGCAACAGCAGCTGAATAAAAAAGCATGAAAAGTATGCTATTTGTATGATAAAGGGTAGAAAGGTTCAAAACCACTGTGAAAAATGAATAAATTGTTGATAAGGAGGAATATATTCTTTTTGTCACAGTGGTTTCTATTTTCTATTGAGAAGTTTCTAAAATCTTCTACTTTCCTCATGTTTTCCCCTTTTAAGGCACCAGCAGAAGATGAACCATCAAGTCAAAAGGTAACAAGACATATTTCATTTTGTAACAATGTCTTTTACCATATTAATGTCATTACAACAAGGAAGCATAACATTTTATTTATCATAATCACTGTCTTCACAGGCTTTTGTTTAGAATATTCCATAAAAAGCTATGTGTCAAGTTATTCTCAACTTTGAAATTTAAGGACTGCTTTCCAAATTAAAAGCAAGACCAGACGACATTTCGAGGGTTTAATGCAAGACTACAGTAAGTACTGGTACTTTACACTCATGAAGCACTTGTTATTGTCTGGCACTGAACCCTCCCAATTATAAAACCAAAGAAACTGCAATTTCATTGCTTCATTAGATAAAACCTATTGTGAAGATTCAAACTGCTCATCAGGAACATTCTATTTTTTTGACAATTCTAAAGCAGTTTCATCAAAGCAAATAATTATGGAATAAGGGGGTAAAACAACTGCTACTTGTATAATTACTGTTATCAATTCTCCTAATTTGGACCTGGAAATATAGTTTAGATCACAAGCTATGGAGGAAATGGGGATAATCTTCATACATTTTTTAATTGCAAAATATGATAATACATGTACATATAATATAAACCAGGAGGTTGCACCTGTCAACACAATCAGGCATAAAACACATCGTCTCCACCGCACTCTATTCCAGACCTCATGATAAACAACTCACTGTCACTCATACAATTAAAAGCCAGTGGCTAGCACAAATTGTTTCTGTGCAATTATAAATACTTAATCTTCACTCATCAAGTAATCTGTTTCCATGTGCTTTAATTTTCGTCCTAGAAAAAGGCAAAAATAAAGCCTTTTACTTTTGCACAAAGAGGCCAGCCTAGTTTGACGTCTTAAAAGAAGTCATACTATGCTGCTTTAGGATGTTATGGTTTTCTTCGGAGCTTGTTTGTCCTTATCTAGGGTTTAAAGCAAGTCCTTCACTTCTATATTCTTGCTTCAACCTCAATATACAAAGAAACATCATTCTTGGAGTATAAGAGGTATATAGGAATAAAGAGAAATTCTGGATTACCTTGGGTTACGGAGATCACTTTGACAAAAGAGCAATGAGCAATTCATATATTGTCATGTTTTCTGATACCATCTGTTAAAAAAGCATTTTAAGTTGTCTGTACTCAAGAGCCTGTAAAAGAACATTTCCTACTTTTTATTTTTATGATTAAGCTAATTCCTTACAGAGCTATTAGGTTCGTTTTAAATAAAAGTTTTATTAAAAAGAATATAAGAATTCATTGGAACGTTCTATGAACATACTAGCATAATACAACTGAAAAACTGTCAAATGTTGTGCAATTTGAATCAAATATTCCAACCAGCTACTTTTAGTTATTTACTGAATCAATAAGTTTAACATCAAACTCACAAAGGAAACAAAAGATAAGCATGTTTTTGTCACTTGATAGCATGATAATTGTCAAGTGTTCAATACCAGACTTACAAACGGCATTTACTTTTGTCACTGAACCCACAAGTTGTTATTTATTGCAGATCCCAGCTGTTACTTTTCATGGAAGATGTTTGTTTTTCTAATAACATTTCGCATATTCAAGAAAATTAACCTCTTAAATGTTTTAGGTATTTATCCTAATTGAAAGGATTGGTGTGTCTCTATATATGGAGAACCATAAAATTCATGCAGAATGCAGAAAACAACTTAACAATGAATCGAAACACAGACATGCATTTCCACATTATATACCATGAATCACTGGTGTCCAATTTCAAGCTTCATCATCAGTAAATTCTACCCCAGGCTGTATCGAATTGCCTTTGTGCAAGGCTTCAAGAAACCAAGGAAATGATTGAAAGATATTTGTTAAACCATTTCCATTGACATAAAATTGAGGCATGTATCAAAATTCAAAGCTTTAGTTATTTCTTTTCCTTATATGGCTTCAATTTCAAAGCAGCACCAGATGATAATTATAAAGTATGAACAAGCCGTTTCTCCAAAGCAGTTCCCCAACACTTATTTTGGAACAAAAAAATAATGAACGGTGTGAATATTGAATATCAAAGCAGTATTCAGAAAAACGCTTATGAAAGTTTTGAAGACCAACGACGGTAGAGGTTTAAATGTAGACCTTAGATTTTCATTTCCTATGGACAATGTGTTTGCAGGTGCATACTCAACATGTATGTACAAATATGTTCTTACTTTGTACTACATCTTTTTTTCTGATTTACAAAATCTGAACCAAATGTTTGTAAGCAGATGACACAAAAAAAAACATTATTTGGAAAACTACCCAGCATTCTAAGGATTAAAGTTTACCTGCCATTATTCAATACTGTCATCTACCACTCAAATTTGGATGTGTAGCATGTTTCTGTTTGGGACAATAGGTTAACAGTTTTCACCATATCAAGAAATATTTTGTCTCAATCATTGGCCACAGTTTTGAAATACTTGTCCGATAAGAATCAATCTGGACTGCCAGAGCTTGAAGGAGCATTTTGCATAACAGCTATGACTTACAGATAATATTCTGCACACATCTTGATAATTCAAGAGAATGGTACAACATAGACATTTTGATGTAAACATGTTACATCCCTTGGAAACATCTAATACATTCATTAGAACTGTCTAAGTAAGACAACACTAATTAATACCTGCAGAGAATGAGAGAGCAGAAATTAGCTCTGGCACATGAACTTTACATAACTCTTTTTCTCATAAATCCCTGATGATGTCTGTAGGGAATGGAAATTTTTTAAAACAATGTCAATTAATGCGATTTTACAAATATCACATTATTTTTTTAAAATTTGGTGAATCAATAATTGTTCATTTAAGAGCCATGCTTTTGTTGTCCAAAATTAGCATAGTTCTGGGTTACAGTTATTTTTAGGAAGGGTTCTTCGAAACATAAAAGGATAAATTTGCCTCCTTTTGAAATAATTTCTCAAACTCATGTTAAACAGTAATGTATGCAATTGCCTTTCCTTGTTATGTAATTATTATTTTACAGAAAGAGGAGGGAGGAAGAAAGGGTAATAATAAGGCAAAAATAAATGCAGCTACAAAAAGGGTAAAATGAAACGGAAGTTTAAACTTGATGACTTCAAGCAGTATAAAAAGTTATTCTTGAATATGAAGCATAGAAGAGATTACGGTAACATCAATTTGTTTTAAAGTATTCAGAATGCATGTCTAAGTATCATTTATGACAATCAATTTCTTCTTACTTTACAATCATTTATAACAATTTTGGGCATCGAATATCTTTAATAAATTTCAGACACTTTATAAGTTGTGTCTGCTAATACTCAGAGCAATTCTTTTATTCCATATCAAAATGTTAAGAAAGTATTGGGCCTAATAGATATTTTGGTCCTAAACAGTGATATCTCCTGCTTCCACAGTAAATATAATAACTCATCTGCTTCACAGCAACAAAGAAGGGTGTGACCCTAACAGTGACCTTGGATCCTAAGGGTTCAACTGTAAGGGAACAACGCGCTTTGGAAGGTTGGGGTTCTGCTGACAGAACAGAGTTAACCCTTAGAATAATGGGTAATTTTCTAAAAATAGATATTTGTGCCATCTGCTTTCAAAAACCTTACATATCTGCTTAATTTTGATGAGGAAAGATACTCAGAGTAAAAAACAGTTTAGATCACAGGCCGGCCGCCAATTTACTTGCTGGCCTGGTTCCAACCCTTTTGCATAAGCATGAAGTTGGTTCCAGCACTATAAGGGTTAATGCTTTTGAGTTGTTGGAGAGTTTGAATGAATAGGTTTTGAAAGTCTAGGGCGAATCACATTTATATGAAGATAACAAACTGATGGAAAGTTGCTCAATCTCTCCTTTACCCATTACCAAACAATAACGACATTTCACCAGTTTGTTGCAGACGACTCTGGAAAACATTGTGGGAAAGGATAAAAAGAAATTGTGATGAGCAATTTCTTCTTTTACCACAATGTTTCTACCCTATCAGAAGATTACTTTCCAATTTGATCACATTAACAAATGATGTCTTCAAATCTCAATTTTGGATAGTCACAAGTTTGGTATTTGGTAAAGGGTTTAAAGTGCTTGTTCACAGACTGATGTGAGGAAATTTGGAAGTCAAAAATCGATTTTTTATAACTGCACATCAGATGTACTTACTGTTAAATGATATGCACTCAAGAAAAATCATTGCAAGTAAAAGTTGATCATTTATAATTCTTTAAAGTGTGTATACAGTGAATAAACATGTATTTTAATCCAAAAGCACAACATCTCTTTTGAGATCTACCTCATATGAACTAGACATACTTGGATGAATTGACGCTTCCTGAATAAATCATGCTTTCAATTGCTAATTTCAATTATCCAAACAACAATACAAAAACTGTTTTGTTTCAAAAACATTCTATTTTGACTTTTAAAGGATCTCTTCTGTGAACAAGCAACTTTAATCCTGAGCTTATATATGAGATCCAAGCAAGATCCCAAACCCCAAAAGTCGTCTACAAGTCACACGGAGTCAGGAATGAGTGCCAGGCAGTCATGCTCTTCTAGTGAAACAAGGTAAAGTGGATAGTATACATACAACAACACAGATGCACAAGTATGAAATATTATTCATCAAAATGAAATATAGAGAAAACACATATATCTTGCATTCTTAGGCTAATAATTTCTGTTAGAGTTAAGACATAAATTTAAGTCAGATTCATATAAGATAACACATCATTCAACTGAATTAAAGCTATTAGAAAGTAAGAAAGTTGATTTCTTCTGCATGGAGCATACAGCAGTCCTGAACTAGAAGACACAATTAAATATGATAATAAAACTGTCCATAGTCACCTTCCCTTAAAAGGAAGAGTTCTGCAACCCGTTCCCCATAACAGACTTTAGCCCTTATAGTGCTGAAACCGACATCATGCTTATGCAAACAGGTTAGGTCCAGGCCAGCCACCAAGTAAATTAGTGGCTGGCCTGTGAACTAACCTGATTGCTACTCTGAGTATCTTTCCTCAACAAAATTAAGCAGATATTTAAGGGTTTGCAAAACAGAGACACAAAATCTGTTTTTAAAAATTACCTTTTATAATTACTTTCAGTATATTCTCAAAGGAAATCTTTTTCTAGAATCTTTCATTTCATGTTATTTTTTAACTAATATATAAAGAAATTGGCAACAGAAAAGAATAAAGTGGTAAGTACATGCAAATAAAATGAACTCCATGCAAAATTAGGCAAAAAAGAACATACCAAAACTTATGTAACAAAACAACCATATACAATAATGATATGAACACACTTTAATATGTAAGTTTCACCCACATTTAAAAAATGCACTAATTGCACAAACATTATGATTATAGGCAAAACTGGAAGAGTTCTATTAAAAAGCCTTTTTGAGTTCTATCAACAAAGGCCCCAAATCAATTTCATTATAACAAGATTGTTGGAGTTCTTTTTTCACAACTTTCTAAGGGTGTTAGCAGCAAGTAAGTTTACAATATGAATAAGTTCAAATCCCTGTTGTATGCATAAAGTAACTTTACTAAACCCCCTTTTGCACAAGGGTTATAACAGTAGGCCACATCATATCCATCTGACTAAGTGACAACAGAATTACATAAATACTGCATTACAGATCAATAAACATTGGTACCATAGTAAACTTAAAAAGATTTGCTGAACACAGGCTAATTTTTTTTGTTAAATTCCTTTCAATTAATGTCTACAGGAAAATGTTTTTTTAAGTTATTTTTATCAGGAAAAGGGTTAAAAAAAATATTGAGAATAAAGAAAGAAAAGGCCTTCAATAATATGCTGCCTAAATTTTTCTTAAAACATGACTCCATAAGTTTGTCTTTAGAGAGAACAGTTTTTAGTGTTCTACCGATATCGCTCATAAACTTCATCACCAAAATTAAAGGCATAAAATTGGTCAACTTCAACAGATTCATTTCATAATTCGGGTAATTCTCCTTTCTCCATTTAGTTCAAACATCTAAATTAAAAGTTGCAGCACATATTCCAAGATTCTACAAGCAAAACATGAAAGGGAACTACATTCTCATTGCTACAAAAAAAAATCCTTTATAATAAACAAGTGCGTTTTTATCCATGGGTAATGGGTGTTACTGTAGTTTGACTAAATACAGTGTATACAGTGTAGTTAACGGAAAACAAGGAAGATGAAAACAAATATCAGAACAAGAGCTCTAGATAAAAAGAAGCATGTTAAGTATGGCTGGTGAATTTCTTTCTATTTCCAATGATAGATTTTTTTGTGGGTTCTCCTTCGATTTGTCTCAAACATCTAAGCTTTAACAAAATAGATTCCTTTGAGTACCCACAATAAAAAGTTCACATAACATTTTAGCTCTCAATTATCTATAGCTCTAAAATGTTCTTGCATGCCGTAGTGTACAAATATAGTGTTTAACAAATGCATTCATTCATGATAATGAGGATAACAATAGAAATCAAATTGCTGGAAAGGTACACAAGATTGTCATGAAACTGTACTAGAGGTAAATGCATTGATATAATGACTTGACTTCACCTGGGAAAAAGGGAAGGTTAAGATGATAAACTGAAGGGAAGTTTAGATGATAAAGTGTTTATAATTAAAAGTCAAAGCGGTGTTGGTGACTCGCCTTCCTCTCTCTACACCAGTGGTTTCTTCATTGAATCATTGTTATAAAGGTTAATTCATAAAGCCAGTGTTAAATCTGCACCAAGAATGTGTATTATTATTTTGTTATTAATCTTTTGCTGATAACCCAACAGAATTTACAACACAAAAGTTATGAATCTGTCTCTATATGCCCTATTTTGTTACAGAGGTGTTAACCATGAATAACAAAAACCTCCAGTTTTGCATGCAATGCCAGAATTGAATATTGTCCAAGGACAAAACCTTATGTTTTAAGGAAAAAGTCAACATCATTTATAAAATATACAGGAAATCAAACAGATGAAATAATATTGCAAAGCAAATTATTTTGCATTTCATAACAAAATTGACCAGACTTTATAAACTATCATCTCTTTTATGAGATCAATTTACCATGTTTTATTCTAGGGTTATCTACTCTTCAGATAAAGTGTTAGAGAAAAGAACACAGCTGATGTTGTGTTATAGCAGAAGAAAAAACTACTGAATGATAATGTTTTGGCACAAAAGCATCATGCCCTTTAACAAAACATTCATACATGCCAAAAAAAGATCTTACAGATTCAAAATTTGGAAAAAGCAAAAAAATAATCCATTCTGTAAATGCAAACAAAAATATTGAGAGGAAAAATGTCTCTATGTTTTCCGTTTCTAACAAGCTTTCTAACAAGCTATTGTTGTTAACTTAGCAAATGCTCTATGCAAAAATATCTGAATCAAAACATAAAAATCTTATTTCAACTGATTTTAAGGATAAATGGAAGGATTTTACAGCTTTTAGCCAGTTAGATCTTGTAGTACAAACAAAATGCTAAAAGAGAATCTCAAAGTTACAGACTGACTTAAGCAAATTTTAAACAGCTCTGGAGTAATATGTTTATTATGCCGGATTAGTAAAACAAAGAAATTAATTTGATTCTGTTGATCGATATTTCATATATCAAATAAGGACTTTGAAAAAGAAAGATATCATCTTTTATGATAACTCCTTTCATATTTCATATTCATCCACTATATTAAAGAATGTCCTTACCAAAAACGGAGGGTAAGATTTAAGTTAATAATCTATGACCTATGTGCATGTTTCATGATTTGTTTGGTGGGTCTTATTTAAGTCCCAAGACATTGTTACTAAGAGACAATGAAAGAGTACATTGTACTTGTGATGATCAATCTATTTTTTCTCTTTGGCATATTTCTCTTTTAATCTTTTCATGTATACAGTATTTGACAGATAAATTGAAACCTTATTTATATATTTTTTTCAGAATATCATAAACCAAATGACCTTTGCAGCTTTTTCAAATCATCCAAAATCCTAGCTAGTAGTAAGCTCATAACAGATTACTTGATGAAGAAGAATTACAAGCAAATTTCTAATCCTTAGCTGTTGAATAATTTTCCAGAAAAAGTGGAAATAAAACTACTACGAAAGGTTCTTTCAAATACATCTTGTAACAACTAATCATTTTTACTCTGTAATAATTTTCTTCCTTCAAACTATGGCCATTCTTTGATATGTGTGTTGGTATAAGTGACACTAAGCTGCCGTCCAGTTGTCATCATAATAGAGTCTCGATTTCCGAGGCGATTCCGATGTGCTCGATACCTGACCGTTCATCAATGGAATTGTTGGCAGGTCCATCCCCCTGGGCCTCATGTCAATTCACGGCGAGGTCCACGCTGATAAACTGCTTCAATCGCTCCAAATATTGTCCGTACAGTTCCACATCATTGTGGCCAGCGCCCTCCACCCACAGAGGCTCCACGGCCCTCGGACAGCGCTCGAAAATTGCAAGTCCATGAGAGAAATCTATGACTTCATCTTCTGTTCCGTGAATCACTAGGACTGGAGAGGTGATCTTCTGAACTTTGTCTATACTGCAAAACAGGAAGGAAAACACAATCATTCTCTAATAATTCTTAAGTCTTACTTATGGATAAAACATGTGTTTCTTCAACCTCTAACACTAATGATGAAGACATGTTTTGCAGCAGAAGACTCTTTTCCATACACCATTAGGCTAAACAAAGAGTAGCATAATGTTTTCTACCTGATACTTCAAAGAAAGTATCACAAATTTCATATCATTGATTTTTTACAAGTAAAAAATGCTTGCCTTCAATCTGAATCCGTCAGAGACTTTTACACTCTTATTTACCAAATTAAAGAAGCAACTTTGAATTACAAGCACCAAATAAATACTTGAGTGAGTAATAATCCTTTTGCAAAATGAGGAACTGGGAGACTTGTCCAAATTTATTACAGCAGCAGGAAGCATTTTTGCAAGTAAAGAAGACTTTACCATGCTACGAAGCAAAAGATGTGAAAACAAAAAGATCATTTGCTCATGAATAGAACAACTTCAAATAATATGGACGAAGAGAATTCTTAGACCACGTGTCTGTTGCTGGCGTCAAGTTAGAACGTTTAAGGGATGAAATGGAATATGTCATTTACTACAGGTGAATCTAAATATGTAAATTTCATGCATCAATGGACTTAACCCTTTCCCTTTTGGTAATGCAAAAGCTTCAGATATTAGGATCTGAGAAATAATCCATGAAAGAATAAATGGGTTTGTAAACATTTGTACTACAAAAGAGTGCTTTGTAATTCTTACAAAAAAAATGTGTCATCTGCTTTCTAAAACCTTAAATATCTGCTTAACTTTGTTGAGGAAAGATAATCAGGATAGTAAATAGGTTAGATCACAGACCAGCCGCCAATTTACTTGGTGACTGGCCTTGATCGAACCTGCTGGCATAAGCATGAAGTGGTTCCAGCACTTTAAGGGTTAATGCGCTCATGATAACGCAATTGTTAATCAACTACTTGAAAACAACTTCACTTGATACATGAAATCTTTTAAATACTTGTTCAGAAGGGGGAGGGACGGGGTGCGTTAATGTGACAACCCTGCAGGTCTATAAAAAATGTATCTAGTCTTGAATTACCAAAGATGGTTTACCTTCCAGCATATTGATTATAGATTTACATAAATGATCACCATCTATGAATCAAGAGTTTAACTCTGGTACAGATAACCCGACCAGACAGCTTATATTAAACTCCTTACTAAATCATATCTTACAGTTCATTTAGCTAACTCCCTATCCCATTATACCTATATTTTACAAATCTGTTCAGAAATTACTTATAAAAGAAACAACTGTGACAAAAGGCTTAGTAACGAGCATTCTATTTGTATGGAGTTAAACGCCGTTTCAACAATTTTTCTGTTATGTAACACCTTTTCTTGATTCACCAGTACTAGGATAGGGCTCTGAAATAACTATCCAAAGGCCACTCCCACAAAAACCAGAGATGTTGATGAGATTTGCACCTTAACCACTGGGACACAAAGGACCCCTTCAATAATCAGCAATTAAGCATTTTGTCACAATGGGTTCTATCCAGTATCACGAAGATAGTGGTATTTCTACCTTGCAACATTTTGCTGTCTGATGTTGCTTTCTGATTTAGACAAGTCACAAATCTACTATGGGGAAATGGGTGAAGTAGAAACCCCATGAAAATGGTAATCTAATTCTTATTTCCTCAATTTCTAGCAGAAGCCCCACTTTATCAGTCCTTATCTCGCATTGGTTTTCCCCAATCTATTTTGTAGATTCCCATTCCTCAGAAATCTTTAACTCGACTCAACTATGTTCAAAAGCATATTGCAGTTAAACTATGTGAAATCATATTTTCTTTTTAAAACTCAGAACATTTCCCTTTACAATAAAAAGGTTTACTTGATTGTCTTTTTGTGCAATATGCATGTTTTTGGGTTTTTTTTTGCTATTTCCCCATTTATATACTTTGGCACCTCAAACTGTCTGTTGCAAATATGTCAAAAAGGATGATATGGAGAATTGAGTAACATACCAGAAGCACAGTTGTAAGTAAATACCCTAGAAACTGTTTTACATAACACTTTGATCATTCACCCCACGGACAGAATTTTGATTCATCTAGATATTCTCTATCACTTGTGAAGTTAATGCTAGTTACAACTCATACCTATATAAAGAATTCTGAAAACAGGTCAACAATGAAAGCATTAGGAGCAACAGTAAATCATGAATTATGAAGTTTCTTCAATTGGGAATCATAGTGCAAAACATTATATATATGATCTATGACAAAAGGGTTTTGATTGTATAAATCAATTGCTTATTTTGTCAATCTTTTCTTTATGCATTTACAGGCAAATACCAGAACTACATTACTGTAAAAGTGTATCTAAATGAGAGGCAACTCTTCTTGATCAATGCAAAACAAGAAACTGCCAATCTATCATCCATCAGCAAACCATCAATTAAAATTTAAATACAACAAAAAAATCTTTCTTTAACAACCCATACCAAACTATTGATTCTTTAATTGCAGATAGATATAAAAAATAAATAAATAAGACAACATAAAATTGACACTAAAAGCCAGGGTTCACGCTGGCCTTCGCAAATGGCGCCATTGGCGACAAAATCAAGAAATTGGCGCAAGAAAAACAAATTTGGCGAAAGTGCCTGGCGCCGACTATTTTCCGCGAGAATTTGATGTTTGTTTACCACATGGTTGCCGATCTCGAGTCAATATCGATTTGTTTTTACTGTAGAGCCAAGAACCATGTATCGATGGTTCCCGTAATCGCAGTACTTTGAATTAGAACTCGGGAACCAGCTTGTTTATCAAATGCGATTTCTGATACGGGATAATCCTGTCTTCACACTTGTTCAGTTCATTATCTGTTGATCGTCAAGTTTGTTGAAGGTGACACTTTCTTGTGTACACCATTTAGTCATTCGCGAGCCTTTACAACTTCAATTATATGGAAATTATGACTTTGATTACTTTAATTGCTTTTCAATCAAAATGTTTGCCCTCGCGCTCCTTTTAAAGAAGTTGACATCAAACATCGACGAAGTCAGTTGTGTTGATTGACAAATAAATGAAACTCTTTTATGCACCGAAGTTTTGGTATATAAAATCCGCGATTTTAAGTGACACTTAATTCTGATCCAACACAAGAGTGACTATAAATCAATCTTCTCAGTCGTTGAATATGCCTCCCACTAAAAATCAAATAAACATCTGACAAGGAGGCCTGGAAGCCAGGAAATAGTTGGTTATAATATGACGCCAAGGTGAAAGTCATGTTTCTGCTATGTCCTGTTTCAAATGTTGAGTGTGAGAGAGGATTTAATTCATAGAACCTAATGAAAAGAGCACATAGAAATAGATAGAACAAACGAACACTTGAGAACCTCTATAGAACCGTAGGTGACCCTGATGAAGGATTTCCCCTTCTACAAAAGACTATTTTGGCTCTAACTTATTGAATTTGGCTCCAACATTTTCAATTTGGCGCAAGTGTTGGCGCAAAGAAAATTTTAGCCAGAGAGAACCCTGCTAAAAGCATTAGAATGGGGTAAAAAGGAGACTCCATCAGTATGCCTGACAGGGTCAAATCCAAGAGCCTGTCTAAACCTATTGGATTATTCACAAACAGTTAATTATTGGACCTCATATTGACCACTTAGACCCTTAACCCACTACCAAACAATATTGACCAGCTTGTTCCTGACGACTCTAGAAAACATTGTGAGAAAAGGAGAAATTGCTCTTAGCCATTTCTCCTTTTCCCCACAATGTTTTCAGCCCTATCATGATTTTTTTCCAATTTCACCACGTCGTCTGCAAACTCAATTTTGGACAGCCGTTTGGTAAAGTGAGTGACATCGCCCCATTTGGAAAAGTGTGGCCAATCTAAAATGAAACGAATTCACTCTAGAAGAGAAATGTCAGGAGAAAAGTTCCTTCATTCAAGAGCAATTCTTTTTTTCCCACAGATATCATTTCAACAAACAATCCTGTCATTTCATCATTATGAGTCTGCAGCAAATAATTTGGAACTAAGTGGGAAAAGGCAAAGGAAAATTATTATTATGACAAACTGGAGGATCAATGCAAATCCTCTATATATACCAATTCCTTCACAAAAATGAATGATGTGTGATAGAATACAGGGATAATTTTTGCTATGGGTTTTGCATTTTTTACTCATTAAAGTTCTCTTCAAACTCCTTCAAACAAAAATAAAGACTTTGTGATATGAGAATTTCCAACACCAAAATTTACATTGCAGGCTCCCTGAGAACAGGAAAAAGAAAAGAAAAATGCAAATGCCCATATTCATGACTAACCCAAGCACATCATTTCGAAACACTCTCAAGCCTAATCTAAGCTGATCATATTGAAACACTCAGCATTCACAACCATGACAGTTTATGTTTATTGCCCATTTGGTTTGCTTAATGGAGCAACATAACTAGGAAGTGACTCAGTCCCATCAGTCAAACATGCAGGCTGAGTTTCAAGTTTTGAAACTTGATCTGATTCATACATGTTTCAGCTTTACAAATTATTGGTTATCTGTCGGACAAATAGCATGGTATCATTATAAACCTAGGTTAAAATCCATTGTGATTTGTATGTTCATACCCTGCCCCTTTTCAAACAATTAAGAATGTGCACACTTAATTCTCATCCCTCAAGGCTCATTTAATTCTCTTTCCAAAAGACTTCAACAATCCTGGATGAGTGATCAATATAAAAAATAATCACTGAATCAGAACTTTATGGGCAACTTGACAAAGTCGTGTATTCTAGTCAGTATGAAAATTAATCCATTTTTTACCTTAAAAATTATCAATTTAAAATTCAAGTCCAGAGACATACCACTCTCAACCATAGCATAATTATGTTTACCTAAATGAACTAGTAATTCTGAATCTCAATTTTAATCTCTTTGCGGATAATTTGACATTAAAAATTTTTCTTATCCGATTGCCGATTTTAAATCATATTTGAGTAACCTCTTTTCTATTAAACACATCAAGGATTCAGTGCAAGACTAAAGAAAGCATTCTACCAATGTGAAACACTTACTATAGTCTTGCACTGAACCCATGAAATTCCCCACCAAATCTTGATTTATGGTAATATAGCTTGTATCCAGAACTACCCTCCTTTGACCTGGCACTGACCTGTCTTGTTGTAATTGATATTCCCATTACATGAAGTTCAATGGAAGGAAGCCATTACTAATATTGTTTACGTTTTGGGTATGATCCTAACCCAGTATCAAACTTTACATTAGACATGAGCGGGGCATTCCTTCCTTGACTCTGGAAGAGGCCTAGGCCTGTAAGTCTTGGGAAAATCCACTACTGAAATTCTTCAATTGGAAAACAAAAAGTTGGTATATTTGATGAAGAATTTCTAGGAAAACAGCATGATTTCACAGGAAATTCCAATTGAGAAGGTGCATCTATTTTACCCATCTTATTATGAAAAAGACCTGATGGGACAGATACTTTAAACCTCTACGCCAACAGGGTGGACCATCATATAAAGAAAACTTACAAGCAGCAAACAAATACTGTCATTATCCCGATACCTCAGACGTAATTACTTCATTTTGTATCCATAATGTTAATACAGTCAATATAGAATATTTTGAAATCAAACAGTCATAGCAAGCCCATGCAAACAGAACAATTATAATGTATTGTTAGCGCATTGTTAATTTTAGAAATGAAAGTTATCGTGTCCTTTTGGACACACATCTTTTGAAACTATGTGTCCAAGGGTAAAACTATGCGTCCGAGGACCAATGATCCAAGCTATAAGATCATGTCAAATAGTATAACACTTGTTATTAATGATAATCTTAGCTTAATGACTCAAAACAATGCAGATTTGATAGAAAGAAAGCATGAGACAGCATGCTTTATGATGTTTACTACATTGTAAACATTACTTGTGCTGATGAGAATGCTTCTGGCTGGACACATATCTTTTAAAATGATGTGTCCCCAGCATTATTTATGTGTATATATGACGCGGGACGCAGAGGTAAAATTATCACTGTTTGTGTAATAAAGATGTTGTCATGATCAAAATGACATTAATCTGTGTTGAGACAGCCAATAAACTTGTTCAGAATCCTTCTAATACTTTGAGTTTCTGCATGTTTTGACTTTTCAAATCTACTTTTTTTTAATTAGAAAAAAGTTTCTAATCTTTTATATTATTCATATTGTGATAAATAGTTAATCAAAATAATTAAGTGCACCCCTTTTGCTAAGAGAAGGACTCTGTCAATTTGACACTAGTTTGAAAGCAGGCATCAATTTCAGATTCAACAAATACAATTTTTACACTAGTTGTTTTGCCATTCAAAAATGCTTATTTTCATTTGATTCCCCTAAATGTATTTTAATGTTGCACATGTTCATTCAAGCATATCTAGCTGTCAGATAAATATAAACTAGAAGCTAGATATCACCAATTGTTAATTATATACATAAAGATATACCCACCAAAACAAAATATGATAATGAGAATAAATAGTTTATGATTGATTTACCTAGCAAAGGCATCAAAGAACCAGGTTCTTTTTGTTTCCGGAAAAGCCACCCTCAACCCAGACATGAGAGGTGAGTGCAAGATCACAGCTGCCACTTCATAACGTGCTGCCAAATCTACAGTTGGTACAGTCCCTATACTTTGACCATATAATATAATATTCTGTGGATTTATTCCATATCGAGTCCGTAAAGATTGCCAAGCAGCGTCAATGTCTGCATAGAGATTTTTCTCGGATGGCTTCCCTGTGCTGGTTCCATAGCCTGAATAATCATAGCTAAATATATTGCAGTTAATACGGGATCCGAGTCCGATGTAGAAACTACTCATTTGTCCAAGATCCACTGCGTTTCCATGACTAAACAACATGGTAAATCGTGCATTTGGGGAACACCTAACATACATGCATGATATTCGGTTTCCTTTAGATGTCCGTGTTTGAAACACTTCAATGTAGTCAAGTTCCCTCTGTGTGTATTGCCATTCCGCCTTATCTGTTAGGTGTAAGCTACATCTCGACCCTCCTTCATCCTGGACAAGAGAGTAAGTAGGTTCAGGTGGCAGAAACGCGAGTTTCGCCGCAATTCGTGATGGGCAGGGAGGACAACAAAACAAGCAGCACAACTCACTTATGGACAAGCCGTTCATTGTTTAGGCTTGTCAGGTGGTCAAAAAAAGGATATACACTACTTTAAACTACTAAACAATGTCAAAACATTCACTTTAACTGTAACTGGATGACACCTCTAAGCATTATTTCATTGTTATTCGTATGATCTCACTATCACGGCGATCCCAATTTCTTTTCTTCTTCAAATGACGTCATTATTATTGACAACCGGAAGAGGAAACAGATGCGATTATCTATCATTTTCTTTTTATAAATATAAGGGATTTGTCTTATCATGAATCAAATCTCTTCTCTTTTTCATGATTAAGGCTGAATATGTTTAATCATTTATAAAAAGAAATGGTTTATAGAAAAATATTCCGGACCTATCCGAAGTACATCGTCTATTTCCGCATGTGTCCGTAATCTTTTGGTTAGCTAATAACCGAATCGCACAACTGAAAAATACAGTTTACCGAATCATACCGAATGAATACTTTACATGTCCTCGTGTGCGTCTAGCCGTCTAAGCATACATGTTTTCATTCCTTTTATTTGTCGATCCATTATTTTAGTCATCAGGTTAAGAGTATCATGCTTTCCAAGGAAATAATCAGTTTTCACTCTCTCCTTTACAAACTTTTGAGAGCTAGAGGTAGGAAGAAAATTCCCCCAGCTTACATGTTCATTGCTTTCACAATGTCGGTATCATCACACTCATCTAACTAGACGATTCTGGTGTGAGACCCCCCCCCCCCCACACACACACACACACATCGTGGCCCAATGGCTAAATTTCTTAGGGAATGAGGAACGGTTTGTTCATACAAACACCAATTAATTCTTATCTTGTGACCTGGAACAACTCCCTGAAAAACTAAAAACTTAAAGAATTGAGAGACCAGTCGTGCAGCTACCTGTATGCAGAGTATGTACCTGCATATACATTGTCCTGAGAAACGGGAAATATAAAAGGTCTAAAGTTCGTATTTTGTGTTGTTCTGTACCATCTTGTATAAGTTGCACATGCCAGAGGCGTAGCTTGACTGAAAGTAATGTGCAGGCACGTCATTCTATGGGGGTCCGGGGCATGCTCCATCGGGAAATGCAGCCTGAAATCGTCCAGGTGTGTTCTGGCATGTATTTTGTTTATGCAGGAAAAAGGGGCCCTTTCTGTTGCGTTTTTTAGTGGTTCTTTTTTTGTGTGTTGTTTTTGTTTAGCGTCCTGATATAAAAGTGTAGGTACGTGTCAAATGGAAGCTACACCACTGCATGCTAGTCTGTGAAAGATCTTCATTCAGTGCCTTGTATAAATCATCATTTTTCATGAAGTTTTATACTGTCTATCTCAATTCTTGTTTGATATCTGGAACATTGGAGATATTCTAAAAAAAAAGATCCGTTGAGGCAAACTCTCATACTCTCAAGCAGTGTGTTCACTTCTTAAGTGACTTAGCTACGTCGCGACAGGCTAGCCCCTGTCGCCATCATTTTAGCAATCTTATACTCACCACTTTCTATTGGGCTGTTTTGGGCGGCCTTCCTTTTTGAATGAACAATGCCTATTTTTCCAGCAGTGTTGTCTTTCAAATAACATGATTGTTAACAACTTGATGTTGGTTTAGGCCTACTTATTGGTGAGTTCTCAACAGAGGAAATATGAGGAAATAGAAATTTAGCGTGCAAGAATTGCTTGATATGATGTATTATCCGCTCTAAGAAAAGAGATTGAATGTCATGTATTTTGATTTATCCATCATATGCTTCCGTCCTTAAAAAACTAATGATAACGTTGAGGAATGAAATATAGCAATTTGTAGCTTCTAACAAAGACCTACGTTTAATATATCTATTGGGTCTTTGCTTCTACGCAGGTAAAACCTATATATAAATTATAAGTCTATTATTTTCCCAACATATGGGCATTTGTCTTCAAAATATATTATTGTCATGCATCAATATCAAAGACATAAAAAACTAACACTAACAGTACGTCTTTACTAAATCACAAAAATGAACTTTCATTATAAGGTTTTCTGCGCCTAGTTCATTCGGGAGCGAGTTCTTCTTGACATTAAGCGGTTCGGAGTTAACTCTTAGCATGCTTGGTAGTTTTCTTATGGATTTTTGTGTCGCCTACTTTCAAAAACCGTAACTACCTGTTAAATTGTGGTGAGGAAAGAAACTCAGAGTAGCAAACAGGTTAGATCACAGGTCAGCGGCAAGTTTACTTGGCGACTAGCCTGGATCCAATCCGTTTGCATCAGCACGAAACGATTCCAGCACTTTATATAGAGCTACGGGTTTGAGAATACATTTCAACGAAAACCCTCGTGTTATTGTCTATGATTATTAGGTTTTTGTTTAAGACTATAGGTTTGTGAAACAATGTTTAATTTCGAAATATCCATATGGGCTGATCGAGTTAATTGCACTAGATGAGAAAAGAAGGAAAAGAACATGTATAAAACAAGCATGCGTGCGCGGCATAACACGGTCGGTGAGTGTTGAGATTTAGACACTAAAAGACTATTCACAACGTAGGTAATTCTCAAATAAGATATTACATGTGGTAACATATTAAGAGTTCATTTTTCGAAGGTTGTATTTCAATCGTAATAAAAACTGCAAAACTGTAAAGCATTAATTTTTCGCGTGTGTATGCAGACGACTTTTACCATATGTTGCATTTTCAAACAATATGCTACGTGAGAGGTAAGAGTGCATATTGACAGTAACGGACGGCAATTCACACAAAAAATGTCTGGATGTCATTATCCCAAAAAAGCATTGTTAAAATATCTTTATCTTGATTTTTCAGACCTAATTATAAGTTATCGAAATTTGTTTTGATGACATTTCACAAAGTGAATTTAGAATAATTTGGAATATCCGTTGCTTTATTAAAGTATTTTTTCAGTTTACAGCATTGTTTCGACCAAAGAAAGCATGTCAACAAATTTAGTGAGCAGTATCACGGTTCAGCAACCTCGCACAAAAGTCTTATCTTTGTTTGAATTACTCTCCAGCATAATCATGTACGTGCATGCGAGGATGTAAGTGGTTGTCTCCCTTGCATACATTAATAGTCGTGAAACTCCGGAATAGCAACGGGGAACTTAATTTCAGGTAAGGAAAGAAGCACTATATCAGACATATCGAGTTGATTTATAGCATCATTTTGATAGAATTAATGTTCAGGAACAATTCTGATCGCTCGGAATTAACCAAGATAGTACAAAAATGCGTTTTTAATGCGGAATTCCCTTCAGTGACGTCATTTTCGGAAAATGTTTATATGGCGGCGCGAATTCTATGCAGGTCACGTGACCATTCTGCTTATTGAAAGATCTCGACATTCAGGTATGTTTGTCTGATGTAAAATGAAAATTTTAAACTATTTGCTTTTCCGTTTGTTTCTTGGATGCGACAGGCTTATTCGATAGATATTAGTTTTTTCAAAGATATGCGTTTGATAAAGTCTTTTTGTGGTGATTTTCTGAGTTCTTGATTTATCTACGACGGAAAAAACAGCATGGCGTCACATGGTGGATTCATTTGGAATGTTTGTTTCAAACAATGCCTCACGGACAGTTGATGCTTTTCTTGTTTGTCATGTGCATTTTTAGATGTGTTGAGGCAATTCTTGCATGTAAATAACAACCACAATGCGTGATAATCCGCGTTTGTCGGTGTTAAATGCTTTTTTCCACTGTTGTCATCTGTCAAAAACTGCTCAAAACAAAAAGCTAGGGTGTCATTGTTGATTATTGTTGGTTGTATGTATCGTTGTAATGAATCATGATAGCTTTATGTTACATGCCTCATCAGTGTTTACTTGTATTTTGGTTTATTAATTCATTTCGACAGGCCAATGGTAACTATTGGCATTTTGAAAGTTTCTTCAAATGGTGGTAAACAGATAAATTACAACAGGCTACAAACCAATGACAATGAGTCATGGTTAGTTTTAGACCAAGTCAATCCCACTGGGTGTAATTCTTGTTCAAGTTTGTGTTGTGTAAATGGTGATTTTATCAATGGAGGGAGACATCTTATAGACTTCCCAATACCCTGAGAGCCCCAGTACGAACTGAACACTTCCTTCTTTGTCCATGTAAAAATCGGTCCGACCAAAGAGAGTCTCTGTCAGACCTCGGGGATTTCAGTCAGTCAAGGGCCTCGGGCCTACAAAGTATCTTGAAGTTTGGTCTTAGCCAAAGGAAAACCTAATCAAACAGTCTGTAAAGTCAAACAAAATCTTTGTCGAATAGATTTGTTCGAAACAGCTCAGCACTTTCGGACATAACATAGCCACTTTATATATATATTCCTATGATACTAATTATATTGCTTTCTGTAATTTTCTCACATTGCCACTGAGGTTTAAAGTTAAATATTAATCTTGATCTAAAAACAAAGTATAGGAGGCCTGGTTGGATTTTTCGACTTTAATTGCTGATAGAGACTTTGAACGTTGAATTTTCTTGAGATTATATCTACAAGATCAATGGTTAGAAAGATCAAATGTGCAATACAATACTATATTAGTTCAACTGAAAATCACACAGAGTAAGAACTGAAAAAGACCGGCTGATCTAGATGAAATGCAACAATTTAGTATTTTTGCAAATTTTAGACACTCTAGCCTGGTGGCTGTATTGTTTGATAGCAATTATTACTCCTGGCAAACCTTATCTTATAATCTCTTGAAATCAAAGATGCATATATTCTTTATTGGTAATTTTTTCTTGCTGTAAGTTACTGTATTGTTTTTGGACATCTTTTGCGTTTTGCATTCTTATCCATGGCTCTTTATCATTGATCTGTTTGCAGATAATTGAGGACAGAGTTTTCGACCTTACCATTCTTACTTGCCCTGGTTTTTATTTCCAGCTCCAGAACTCAGATATTTGGACTAGTTAGTAAATATATATGAGAAGAAATGGTTCTCCACAAATGCCTCAAGATGAAAAGGTTTCCAGAATAAATGGGTCCGACTTGATAAGGCTTCACTGTAGTCCATGTATCTTACAACAGGAAAAAAAACCATTGTGAATTGAGAATGAAGATGTTAACCCAACAGTCATCTGAATTAAGGTTGATGTGTGAAGTTGTTTCTTTTCAGACTGTTTTGTATATAGAGTATTGTAAATACTGTATAGAATGAGGAACACAGGAGGCTCCGGCAGGAGCAAGTCCAACAAGGACAGAGGAAGCAGCAAATCACAAACACAGAACACACACACAGTGAAGTCAGAGGGGCCTCCTCTGAAGACGATACAAGTAAGTTTTTTTCCTTTTTTGGCATGTATTGGGACTATTAGGCAAAATTTCTTTTCTCTCTTTAGTTAGTTTATATGAGTCATGATTGTAGAAATTTAAAAAAAAAAGAATGGTGTATGATATGCTCTGCTTGTTTTAACTTTTAATGGTTGATAATTCTCATAGGCCAAAACAGGTAGATTTGTTGAAAAAGTTAGCTCTATACAAAGCTCTTTACTTGCACAGAGTTGTTTTGGTAAACAAAGTTGAAGCTTGCAATATTCATTGGTGCTGCACCTTTGGAATGCAATCTTGATCTCGGAGCATTTGAATTTTGTTCTCTTTGACTGTAGAATGTAAAACACATACTTCTGAATGATCAAGACAACATGGTCTGGAAATTGCTTAAGGTTTCACATGACTTAAAACATCAGAACACTTTTGACTTACACTACTAAAGGTGCTTGTTTTAGACAACATAGATCTTTTTTGAAATGATGTGCTTTCATTTACAGTGGCTAAGATGATGTTGAACATCTGTTCAGGTTAGGTTCTCCCTTTCTTTTGAATTGATATATACAAAGAAAATCTACATTCTAATGGTGTACATTTCCCCCTCCTTTCAGGCCACAGCCGAACAACTCGCCCTTAATAATCTCATACATGGCAAGGAGAAGGATACAGAAGATACAGAACTAAAGAATAAAATTTCTCAGGTAGAGTTTTGTCATAGCTTGCAGTTTCAAAAATAGAGTATCAAGGTTTTGTGACAGGCTTACTTCTAAATTTCTAAATTTAAGTTCTTAGATTTTTTCTCTTCTTTTTTAAATGGATATATATCAAGAAGTTTATGTATTGATTGCTGGGCAATTTTCTTTAAATAGATTTTTGTGTCGTCTGCTTGCCGAAACCTTAAATATCTGCTTCATTTTGATGAGAAAATATCCTCAGAGTAGCAAACGGGTTTAGATCACAGGCCAGCCACCAATTAACTTGGCAACTTGTCTGGTTCTAACCTGTTTGCTTAAGTATGAAGTTGGATGCAGCACTATAAAGGTTAAAACTTCGTGGTTTTTTTTCTTGATTATCAATGGACCAGGGCAAGACAAAAGCAAGTCTTTTACCATTTCTATAGGACTTGGTAAAGTCTATTTTTTCTCTCTGAGATTCTAGATAGTGTTCATTTTAATTGCACTAAACCCTGTTTCCTTTCTGTCTGAAGAGTTTTTAAGTCAAGTAGTCTTGCTTCTTTACACAGATTGAAGGCTCGCCCTCAAATGTCAACTGAAACTATGATCAACCAAAAACAATCAAGATTATGTTTTCAATTTCAATTGCAATAAAGGCGTTTTAATGTCAATTGCAATAAAGGCCTCTGTAGTTTCCATTTTAAGTGAAAATGTCAGACAGACGAGTTTGTTATTTGATACTAATTAAAAGCATTATTTTAGATTAGATGTTGTTAATACATTCCTTCTATGAGGAATATAGGAGAGGATGAAAACAGCACTTAAACATTTTGCTGCTAAATCTCTTATATACTGTCTAATCCAAGTTGACAACCCCCACCTACCCCAACTATAATATAAATAAAGAATATGTATATGGGTTGAATTGAATTCATCGAGGTTTTTGTTTCTTTTAAACAGATTGTAGAGCTGACAGGTTGTTCCCAAGACCGAGCAGAGATTGCTCTTCATGACAATCAGAATGACATGGATAAAGCTGTCAACATGGTTCTTGAAGGCAATACAGATGAGGTAAGACTATTCCTTTTCACGCTTTTAAGTTTTGATTTTCGTTGTACAGGTTCAATATTTGATATGCTTGATTTGCCAATTGTATCATTTCATGGTGTATTCTTTTGATTTGTTTGGTAACTATCAGTCTTCAAGGTAAAATTTTGACAAATGAAGTTGTTGATGGTAACTAGCAATTGCTCCTTTTATCACATTTACTCTACTTTTTGGAAGGTAATTTGTCACAAAAGAAATTATTTGCGAAATGCCCAAGTCTTGATTTATTTTTTTAGCTTTTTTTCTATCCAATATGGCAAAGACAGGGTGCAGATTTATGTTGTGTCCTAACCATTAACCCATAACTTCAAAATAAGATGCACTGCTTTCTACATAGGTTTGTGGGTCATTATTGATAAAGATTAAAACATATGGTATAGGTTTTGTCCCATTTTTTCAGAAAATGAGGGGGCATTTTTTGCACCATACGCCAATTTAGTCTGCCTTTTCTGGAGAATCTGAAACTTATAGATCCGGGATTATGATCTGGTCCTGCTGATCAGGGATTATGCTGTAGTCCTGCATTCTCTTAAATGCTCAAATATGAAATAAAAAAAAAGTTTTCAATGTTTTAGTTTGGATTTTGCTTATCAGAATGAATGGAAAGAATCTGGGAAGAAGAAAAAGAAACAACCCAAACAGGAACCCATCCCGCCCCAGGACAACCCAATGGACAATAAGATGGACCGACGAGACCACAAGGACAAAACAGACAAGGAAGTTCAAGACAGGGACGGGGAGTTTGATAACTATCGGGGCAACAGAGACCAGCAAGACAATTATAAGCGACGGAGAAACGACAACAAACCTCCACGCTTATCACGTGGCCGGGGTCGATCTGACAGACCGGACAGAGCAGGGGATAGGCCAGAGAGGGAGGATGATCGAGACTTCAATAGAGATAGAGGGGATTTCAACAAAGATCGAGGGTTTGAACGAGGGAGGGGAAGGGGTCGAGGGGCATCACGGCGAGGCGGGAGAGGGGCTGGTAGTGGTACCGGGTGAGTTATACTACTGAACTTCTCAACATTTAAAAGCAGCTGCAAAAGCACCTTTCTATTGAAAATTTATAAATGATACTGAAAACCAAAGTGGCATTAGCTTTTTAGTAAACAATTTTTTTAAGTGTTAATTCTTTTCAATTCAACAAGCAAAACCTTGATAATAAAAGGAGAAAAAAGTATGTAGTGGTAGTTTTGTCATTTGATATATAAAACATTCTAGAAATGTCTATTTTGGTAGTGTTCATATTTATGCATTTATCTATCTATAACTAATGGTAAAGGAGAAGACAGTCTTAGTTCATGTCGGGAATGTGCTGTGCAAAATTTGAAGTATTGTACTAAGTCCTAAGAATATTATTCTATGAAAAACCTGTGAACTTGACCAGTTCAAAAGGTTCTGGACAATTTGTGGCATCCTTAGGCTTATGGAAGTTATACTAAAGAATCACTTTAAAATAATTTTTGACAGGCCATATTATTGCCTTTTATTGATGTCAAGATACGGGGCATATTTCATGAGCGAAATTGTTAATCTCTTCCCTCAATATTCTTTTGTGGATACTCATCAGTGAGTACCAACGAAAAAGGTTTGATTGTCAAGGTTTTGAAATAATGCATGAAACAGACACTAGTACACACACCTATCTTTATGTCTGGATTAATCTTAAAATTTCATGTTTTCTGAAAGATGAACTGTTGATCTTTTATAGCACTTTCCGTCCTCCGATTTCGCGTTTTGAGAAGCCCACCACATTTGATAATGGACCACAAATTGATACATGGACAAATGAAACTGCTGTGATGGGAGAGAAAGAACCAAAGAGTAAGTCTAAATCACTAGAACTCTTTAACATTGGCTATCACAAACAATATTTTCGAATTAGATTAGTTTAATCGGAACTTGACAAAAACTTATCCCATAGCTTTGAGATCCCAAAACAAGAAATGATATCAGGGCTTTTTTCCACTATATAACGGATACCCGTAATTTTCTTTAAAATCATGCATTTTTCCCCAATAAATGAGTTTACCTAAGGGTTCTTTTCCCCTTTGGCAAATCCTGTATGTTTTTTTCCCCTAATTACTCAATTTTACTTTATAAAGTAGGGTATAAAATTTCCCCTCAGAGCGAAAAAATGTCTGGTTATTGTTTAAGGATCTTGGATGATTGTCCCCACTCATTTTTTTCATAACTGATCCATGTATATTGTATAGTCAAAATCCCAAACCCCTTAGTGTCTTGTTACACCAACAAAATTGCCAATCAAAATAAGTAAAATTAGTTTGATGTTTAACTGAGTACCACACCATTACTACTCACGTTTTCTCTTGTAAAAAAGGAAATGCAAACAATGCCGTTGGAAACTATTTTACTTTTTAACGAGATCTTTAAAAGATTATTTTAAGCTTGTAAACATGTTTTACAGCAAACTATAGCCTGCAATTAACCAATGTTTCTCCTAGAAAGGGGATCTTTGCCTAATTTTTGACAAAGTATTTTAAGGTATTCAACACTTATGTATTCATACTTTCAGTTTCTAATTGGGGTGACTCTAAAGATGACTGGAATGAAGACATTGATAGCTGGTCTGGAAGTGTAAGTACTGTAAGCCAAATTTATACTTATTCTCAACAATGACTTCAACATGGGTTTTTTTCTTTTGTAGACTTCTTAAAACTCTTTTTGTCCTATTTGGAACCTAATTAATGAGCTAAGAATTATAGACTTTTGTTGAGAACGACCAATGTATTTTTTTAGTGAAAGTGATTTAATGTATTCGTCAAAAGGTTAATAAGATTTTTAGCTGATGATTAATGAATGATTCTGCAATAAAATAGAATTATTGCCTTTATGACCTTTAGAATATGAAAGGTTCTTGCGGGGTAGTTTAGTTGGGGGTCTTCAGCCATTCATGAGGAGCAGCGCATAGCAATCTAACCAAACATTGTTGACAATATTTTAAACTAAAGGATGTTTTTGTTTTTACAAAAGTTATTTCAACCAGACATGATTACATAAATCCAGGGTTGTCATTTTGCTATGAAATTAAGGGTTTTTTAGAAAAAGTAATGGAATACTTAAAATTCGGGTGTCCTGGTTCGAGCCCCTCCGACACTTGGATTCGCTGGAGTGACCTTTGTCAAGTCACTTCAGAGCCCTAGCCTAGGACTGGTGGACCCAGGAATTGTTGAACACCATATAAAAAAAAAAGAAACTTGACTTAGTCAAGATGGCCATGTAGACCAATCCTACTTCTAGTCAAAACTACAAACTTTTTTATGGTTTGATATGATTTTGATGAGGGATCGATAGATAATGATAATCGTGCAATGAGGCATTTGTGCATAAAAATGGTCAGTGGTAAAAATGAGATTTTGTGTTTAAAATGCTGATTTTATAAATAGTACATTCTATTGCTTTTAGCATTTAATCATTACTTTTGATATGGCGATAACTATATAAACAATTATGATATTTGTAGGAGATATATCCTTTCCAGTATAAATTTATCCAAAGATTTCCTTAAAGGTTATTTTTAGAACACTTTTAATTGTAACAGCAAAAATACTCAATCACCTTCAATAGCTATTATGATTGCTTTATGTTTCAGTTGGCAGAAACAAAGGTATTTACAGCCAGTACAACCAACCCACCAGAGGCTCAAAATCCTGTTCAAATGCCTGTTGAAAACCCATTATCTAACACGTAAGTTGTTTTGGTCATTCTATACAGAAATATAATTCATACCTTATATTTTTTATTGAAACCATTTTTGTTGCAGCTTTAACAGCAACCCATTTATTTCGTGCTGAAAATTGACAGTTGAGAGAATAAAAGATAAATAGACATAGTGTATATTACCAATATTTGTATCACTTTTTAAAAATCTATCAATATAGGAGAGATGGATGGATTGATTGATAGATTGATTGGGTGTTCATTTGATTCTTTCGATTGATTTTGAAAGGTGTGAAGACCATATTAACACATTTCTTCTTTGTTGTTTTGAACTGAATCAGAGATTCTTTCCCATGGCTGTTCTTTTTCATTTGTTTGAGAGACTCATTATAGCAAAAGCTTAACATATTGATAAAAAGAATTTGCTTCTTCTGTCTCAATACTCTTAAAAAGTATATAAAAGTAGGAAGATAACCAAGATTGTCTTTTACACTTGAAGTTAGTTTTCTAAATCTATTTTTCTAGATTTGATCTCGGAGTACTCTATCCAAAACATCCACAAAATGATATCAGTGCAGAAGCAAGCTATATTACTCAGTTCAACCAGCAGGCCACAGAATCCATCAAGAATTCCATTGGTGTAAGTAATTACAAAACTTTCATAGTAGATAGAATACAGTTTTTGAAATCACATGGCCGACACTTTGTGTGGGTCAAAATCACTATATGGGCAGTTTTTCTAGAAATCTCCTGGCTTTTTTCTGGAATGCCGACGGTTTATTGCCTTTATATTATGGGCATGTGAGTTTGGGGTCGTTCTCCATCTATGATATGCTGTGCATTGTAATATAACTTAAACACGATTGATTATTGCTTGGATGTAAAAAACCTGAAAGCTCATGATAAGAAATTCAAAATGTTGAATCATTAGGAGCTTTAAAGATGTGTGAGGAACTATTTTGAAAATGTAACTCTAGACCTGAGATTGTTTGTGTTTTGCAGATTGGCTCAAGGTCCAGCTCTCTATCCTCACAGACAGTTTCCAACGTGAGCGCCCTTGTTTCGCTGCAGCAAAATGCAGTCCTGCATGATAACCTTGGACCAAGCTTGAATACAAATGATCTAACTGCAAACAGTTTAGTTGGAAATGGTTTGGGTGGGTCGAGTCTTGGTACAAGTGGCATGAGGGGTTCTGGTCTGGGTTCTAGTGGTCTTGGTGGATCAGGTCTTGGTACAAACGATTTGGGAGTAGCGAATCTGGGCACAAACGGTTTGGGCGGATCTAATCTTGGAAACAGTCTGTCTCAGTCTAATATGCCAGGGAACTCTTTAACGGGGAATGCTCTGGACTCGTCAAGCCTGAGTGTAACTTCATTGACAGGTGTTGGATTGAATGGTACTGGCCTTGCCAACAGTTTGGCCTCCGTGTCACAGTCAATCAATGCAGCTTCCAGCATACCATCTGTGTCGGCATCCCAAAATGCTTTGATGCAACAGCGACCCAAACCACAGAAATCAAAGTGTCCCCCACCTTCCAAGGTCGGTATAAAATGTGTCTCCTCAAAAACTACTGCCTTAACCCATTACTAAACAGTAACAACATTTGACCAAGTTATTGCAGACGATTCTGGAAAACACTGGGAAAAGGATATATTGCCTGTAACAAGCAATTTCTCCTTTTCCCACAATGACTTGCCCTATCAGAAGATTACTTTCCAATTTCTTCACATTTTGAAATGCTGTCCGCAATCTCTTTCAATTTGGGAGTCGAAAATTTGGCGTCTGGTAAAGGTTAAGCTAACCATTTCTTAAGTGTTAATTTGATGAGCTTTAACTGCACAAAGGCATATTCTTATAATCCATGACTTTTTCTATAAAGACAAGGATACTCTCAACCCTTTATAATGTATTAGAATAATTTTATCAGACTGGCAATAGGGCAATTTTTTTTTTAACTTTCCCAAATGACTCTTAATCCCAAATGAAGGCTTCATTGGACAATTTAATGTCAAAATAAAAGTTCAAAGATTTCTTTCTTTGCTTTTCTTTATTGCAGGCATCCATGATATGGCTCTCTTATTTCAGATTCCAGCGTCCGCAGTTGAAATGCCAGGTCACATGATGGCCCAGTTGGACGTACAGTTTGGTAACCTCGAGTTCGGAGCAGACAGTTCACCATTCTCATTTGGAGGAAATGAATCTGTATCAAGTGCATATTCCACCACTGCTTCAAGCAGGTAAGTTTTAGTCTGTTGATTCTTGTTTGTGGATTTGAATCTTGCAAGAAGTGGAATCTGCCTTGCTACCTTTCAAATAGGTTGATTTTTTATGATCTGTCATGAAAATGTGTGTTGTAACTTTGAGACCCGCAAGGTCTATTGTTTGAAGTTCAGACCTTGAAATCACAAGGCCCTTTGGCACTGTCTTACTTAACAGTTTATGCTTACAATTTGTGTAAGATCAGAAAATAATTCCCTCTTATTTCAATATTGGGCTAAGCAATTTTGCAAAGTAATACATCACTGGAATCGTCTCTCTGAGACAAGAGAGACGCTTCCAGTGAATTTTCACATTGCAACATTGTAATTTTACCTAGGATACTATCCATGTTTGTCAGTAATGACTTGTGCAGATATTTTTCTTAAGTTGTTTGGTAAAACGGTATCCTGTCCTCTCTGTGGTAGAAATCTGTAGATTTGGATTTTCATTAGGTTATCTCTCTACTGACTTGCAAAATGTTGATAGTTCAGCTTAGCTTGACCAGTCTTTATAGGCAGTTAAGTTTGGGAGTCTTCCCCCATCTGAGGTGAGCCTTGCATCTGAAATAGTGTTAATTCCAGGTAAAGCTCTGAAAACAATTCTGATTCAACTTTTAAGACTTTCTTACATGTATCTTACAAGCAGGAAATAGGTAAAAGGACATATTTTGTGTGTCAAAGTTGGCCATTTGTCTAATTTCTAAAATCACTCAAAGAAATGTTATTTTCATTTAACAGGAATTGGTTATTAAAAGTGTTTGCTTTTGTCATGACTTGTCTAATAGAGTTTTTCATTTAAACATTTTTGTGGTGATAGAAAGGCACATTTATGTTACAACGACCAACTTATGATTAACATTAATGCCAGACAAATTTTCAACTGTACCTAGTCTGTTTTCCAAATACTTTTATGACTTCCTGAGGCATCTACATCAGGATTATTTCAATTGGTTTATATAAAACCACTTACATGTTATGTTATTCTTACAGTGCATCAACTATGAATCACGCCAATGCTCAAATGGGTCAGGATCCATTAAGAGCGGGAAACCTTGAACAAAACTCACCCAGAAATGGAAGTCTTTATCAACCCGCCTACACCACACCCACCAAACAGGAAACAGCCCCAGACAACAACACGGGGGTAAGTAGAACTGTATATTCTGTTATTAGTTTCCAGGACAAAAGTCTTGAAATATTGATTATATGTGTAGCAAATATTTTTTAAAGAAATCTGTGCCGTGCTTCAAGCAGCTTAGAATTTGTAGGAAAGAGAAAATAACAGCGTTTGACTTGTTCAATAAGAATTATTTTTCTCTTTCAATAAGTATAAAAGCCTTTGAACTAAGGCATGGTGCATTCAGCTAAATGAAAAAAATATATATTCTAAGAACCCATTAAAGAAACTATTTTAGTTTTATTGCAACATATAAATAGTATTTGCAAAATCTAGAAGACACTTTTGTACATGTATATTTGATTTTCTTGCGAAGAATGATGATAGCGCAGGGGTCCCGAAGTTAGCCATGTTATGTGGGCTAATGTCTGTATTTAGATGTTATATGATGTACATGTGGTATGTCTGTAACACTGGTATAGGCAGATTTAACTGCAAATCTGACTTCAAATGCATCGAAAATAGCTAAATGCAATTTTTTTAGCTTAACAATGCTCAAGTTGATTTCTAACCTTTCTTGGAATGATGATAGCGCAGGGGTCCCGAAGTTAGCCATAATATGTGGGCTAATGTCTGTATTTAGATGTTATATGATGTACATGTGGTATGTCTGTGACGCTGGTATAGGCAGATTTAACTGCAAATCTGACTTCAAATGCACCAAAAATAGCTAAATGCAAATTGTTTAAGCATAACAATGCTCAAGTTGATTTCTAACCTTTCTTGGAATGATGATAGCGCAGGGGTCCCGAAGTTAGCAATAATATGTGGGCTAATGTCTGTATTTAGATGTTATATGATGTACATGTGGTATGTCTGTGACACTGGTATAGACAGATTTAACTGCAAATCTGACTTTTTAATTTTATGAAAGATAACTAATGTTTTCAAAGTGTGTTAATGTTTAAGAATGCTCAAGTTAATTTCATATCTCTTGTTAAAAATGATGATAGCGCAGGGGTCCCAAAGTTAGCCATAATATGTGGGCTAATGTCTGTATTTAGATGTTATATGATGTACATGTGGTATGTCTGTGACTCTGGTATAGGCAGATTTAACTGCAAATCTGACTTAAGACAGCTTCATTGTCATAAATCTTTCTATATCTATGCCTATATCAGAAATTTATTTAGAATGGATGAGTAACAAACTGGGTTATCTATTGTATGAAACTTGCTTTCAATAATGAACTTGTCCTGATTACTCTGCCTTGTAGAAATTACAGGGGAAATCACTGCAACTCCTCACTATGATAAAAATTTTGCATGAATTTAAAAATAAACTGGATTTAGAAAAAGGGTGGCTTCCATTCTCAGTTTTCTGTCACTGACACCGATTTAGCAATGTTAATGGTATTTTGCATTTTCATTCTCAGATGAGTCCATCAGATTCCTTACAGATGCATGGTACAACTTCAGATCTGAAATCCAATCAGCTTATATCAAACCAGTCTCAACAAGGTTTGTCTATTAGATATGCTCAATGGTATTACATGATGATATAGATCTTAATAGATAATTATAGTTTTAAAAATATTTTGTTGTTCTTTTTTTGTAAGTTGACTTTTCAATGCAAGACTATAGTAAATCTTTCACAAATGTATATTCATTTGATGTCACTCCTGGTTAGCGTTTGAGATAGAAAGAATAATAACAGATGTTTTAAAATTAAGGATATTGATAAAAGAGAATGGTAAATCCTTTACATATGTATATTCATATATTGACATTTGTTTTGAGGTAGATGTAAGGAAAACAAAGACTTTTTTTCTAATAAAAACATAGAATGTTTTTTATTATAATGAAGGATTTTGATAATAGAATGCCAAGACTGTAATTCACATACAAAAGAAAGAGAAATTTAAAATGGTCAAAAATAGATAATAAGTCTATTGTTTTGAATCATGCTATATTAATGAAATTTACATATGCGTTCCATTGAAATGCTATGAAAGACTTATAGAATTTGAATGCTAATTTCTATGTTTCTTCTCCATTCTTTACCATATATATTGGGTACTCATTAAATTCCTTGATTGGGTATTTCTAAATGGTCATCCACACTACATTAGTCTATCTTATAGATTTTGAAAATAGTACATTTAAGGAATTTCAATGTAACTTTTCCAAGACCAGCATGCTGAACATGTTTGATATCCATTTTTTCAGGTTCACTGCCTTCTACAAAGATTGATTCCGGTCTAAACAGCTACTCGGCCGGCTCGTATCAATCGGCTGGCTACCAGTCCCATAAGCCTGGTGTCGGTTACTCCTCAAACACGAAACCAGGCACCTACCAGGGTAACCAGTTCCAGACAGGCTCAAATCCAAATCAACCCAACTCCGCACAGTATTCTAGTCAGTACAGACAGTCCAATCAGAATCAGTTCTCATCTGGAGCCAATCAGTATCAGTCTGGTTCTCAGTATCAATCACCCCCAAGTGGGTACCAGTCTCAGACTGGCTATCAGTCCTCACAGACTGGGTACCAATCTAATCAGTCACAGTATCCTTCTAATCCAAATCAGTTCCAGAACTTTCAGTCTGGTTCTACATTCCAAAACCAGTCGAGTTACCCCACAAATCAGTCACCGCAGAATTCACTCTACCAGGTACCCTCCACATCGTATAGCAGTCAGACTCAGTCAAACTCTTTGTACTCCCAGAGTGCATCTCATGCGGGTTCTTACTCTAACCAATCCTACTTGAATCGGGATCACTCCGGTGGTGCTGGGTCGTCGTACCCAGCTGCAGTGACCCAGTCAAGTTCTCCATTTAAGGATAATCAGTCTGGTGCAAGCTCTTACAGAGAAAATTCTTCCTCAAGTAAGACTAATGAGAGTCAATCAGAACCCTCTGTTTACAGTAGAGACAGCCAATCAGCATCAAATTATAGTGATAGTCAATCTGTGGCATATAATAGGGACAGTCAATCTGTCGGTGATTCGTATTCATCCCGTGATAGCGGCAGTAGCTCGTATAAGAGAGAGACCAAATCCGCGAGTGGATCCTATCCTAGAGACTCGCAAACCAGTGTGATAGAAAACAGTGCATACAATAGAGACTCGCAGTCGTCAGGCGGAGGTTCGTCTTTCAGCACGGGGCGGGAAAGTCAAGCTTACAAGGACGCAACATCTGCCTCTGGATTCCGTGATGCTCAGGCTGGTTCGTCAACGTTTAGTAATCAGTCCAATTCATACAACCGTGAACCCACACAATCGGGACTGGCATCTGGTGCATCTCAGACACAGACAGGTTATAGTGCTAAAAACTTTAGTCGGAATAGTCAAGACTTGACGTCATCGACCCTTCAAACGTCTCCCTTGACAGGAAGTAAACTTACAGATAACTTCTCAAAAATGGCTGTTAAAGAACAAAGTGTGGATAGCAGAACAACGGTTTCTTCCCAGGTAAGGAAGCACATTGTCTCTAAAATATTACTAAGTTATGTGGAAGGGAAATAAAGTTTATTTATATCAACTTTGATAGATTAGCAGCCATTGCCCTGTGGTTTGATTGCTGAAATTGAAATCACATACTTCCCCTCAACTAAGGTTCAAATCCTAGTGACAGCATTTGGATTTTTGTGTAAGGGGCTGTTTCCTGCTTGACTAATGCAATGGTTCTACCTGGCTTGACCAGTCATTATGGCAGTTAAGTTTGGGGTCTTCCTCCATCATTATGAACAATTGCATTGCATGCGCTAAATGACCTTAGCTGTTGATGCTCCTTATAACACCATTCATGAACAATTGCAACAAAACCGGAATACTACTGATGTGATGTAAACCAATATTGGATATTAACCTAAACTTCAAAGCTGAATTACAATTGGCTGTATCTGCTTCAGTAGATATGATGGTTTAATCCAATCAAGTGCATGCTGCATTTGTTAAATCCGGAAAGGCTTTGGTGTTTGTTGGTGGGTTTTTTTTTGTTTTTTTTTTCATGCAGTATATAAATTCATTTGAGAAACATTCAAAGGTTGCATTTTACCAGAATCCAAAATCATCTGTGCTCTTAATTTTGAATATTTGCTCTTTGACAGCTATATTTTCTTTTCTTAAGTGTTTTATGACATTCTTTTTGTAGCTTTTAGAATTAAGTTTCATTCACAGTTGAAATTTTGTATGGTTTACCAAAAACAGAATTGCGTTTTGGAAGAAGCTTGTCTAGAAGGAAGCATTTTGATTCGAAAGTTTCCTGAATTTTAGTTGCAAAGGAAATGTTTCTTTAAATGAAGACATACTTATTATTCTTTAATTTGGGAATTTATGACACTTGATTAATCATGTATTCTGAAAATCCAATTGAGGCCATTCAATTGAATTAGAAATGCCTCAAAGTGTGAGAAACCTGAATGATGACAATTTTTTAGATAGGATTGCTTTTTCTGTCAGTCTGTGACATGGATGTTACACTGTATTGTTTATAAATAATCTAGCTGCATCTGATCTACTTCGATAGGCTGAAAACATTATTTCTTAAACAACTTCTGTTTATAAATGATGTAATTTTGTAAAACTTCAATGAAATTAAATTTCGTAAACTTTATAAGTCCTTTTTAATGGGTGTTTGTTAAAGGTTTTAATCAGGGCTTCAGATTTATATTAACATTGGTGGGGCAAAAAATGGTGGGTCATTTTCTGAAATGATGGGCCTAAAAATAGACAACTAAAACAGCGGATTTTCATGAAGTATACTTGGCCTAACTTGTATCCATACACAGTCACTTGTTCCAGTCTATATAGCACAAACTGTGATAAATAACAACTCTCGCTTGGAAGAAAGCAAAATCCGAAACTTCGGCGAAACATAGTTGTAACAAAACAACAATAAATTGAAACTCAAACGAGAAATAACTGACGGAACTCACAAAGGATAGATATATTTGCGGATCGACAAAAGAAAACGTTCATTTTCTTTTTATTGATGGCAATGATGCCATGTCTACAGACGGTGCTGGTTGCTTATTTTTGGAATGCCTTATGCTACATCCGATCAATGCATCATACGTATATTTCGAAATTATCTGGCATACTGTAACGGATAGTAGCCGAATGTATAGAATGAATCAAAGCTATGACAACTTCCTGTTTTGTTTTTTGTAAATTCCATTTGATTACTTGTGATAGGTTTTTCACTTGTAAAAGGTTGGGATTTTTTCACAACTATAATAGACGCACCACTCGGGCCCACCGCCTTAGAAAATCATGCACCATATTTTAAAATTATGCGTCAATGGCACGGGCGCGTGCAAATCTGAAGCCCTGTTTAATGTCATTTGATTAAAAGAATGTCATTTGACATGCATTCATCTCTTTAAACCTTAATTTTTAAATGCTGTCTAGCTCGTTCATTGCGAAACTCTATCACATTTAGTGTCTGATTAAAATATTACTGTAACTAAAGATACTCTTTGTCAATCTTTCCTCATCTTTTTTATGTCAATTTGTCAGTTCAGAGCAAAAATTGATATAATAAAGATAGAAATGCTATGTTAATCTCAAAGGATTCTAAAATTAATTAGTGTTGCATGGGCAAGTCTCTGGGCATCATCCTTGTTGCTGAAAATTATTTTCCCCTTCTCCTAGATTGTAACTTATGTTTCCTGTTGCTGGTAATGTTTCCTTTGAATTGGGAGGAGGCAAAGGCTCATTAATTTTGGGAAATTATATCACTGAAATTGCTGAAAAGGAAAACCAAAAAAATTTGTGTGACTTGGATTTTTTGAAAATTGCAAATGTTTGGCAGGTGTCTTTTATATGCCCCTAAAATGTAATGCAAAAGCAAAAAAAAAAAATGAATATAGATGAAGTACATGTACATAGATTCATATGTTGACACAGATAAGGGATTGTTCTTTTCCTTTCCAGTTTGATGTAACAACTACAAGTTCCTCCAAGAGTGCAGCTAGTACAACATCAGTAACACCATTAACTTCTTCAACAACTGTCACATCCACATCAGCTGCCACTACAGTAACAAGCAGTAACACAACTAAAATCTCAACATTTCCAACTATATCTGCGGCATGTAAGTATAAACTGCTCAAACCCTTGAAAGTTTAGTAACATGTGCATATCGTCTTCTACTATTCTAAACACTACATACTGTATATATTATTGGCACTCATTTGGATAGACCCATCATGATTATCTTAAAACGAGCACATCATTCAAATTCACGTTTATTTCTTAGCTTTTGAAACGGACCCTTTTGAAATATTGTGTGTAGGATTCTCTGATACATATTTTGATCTGGTGCCTAAGCTTGGTCAATGTTTTATTGGCATGCTTCATTTTGTATTTTTTGCGTCCATCTAGACTAGTTTTGAACTATTGATGGGGTATGTTTTAACCGTTTTCAGGACTAAAAAGTGTTTGATAGATTTATTCATGAAATGAGTAGGAAGAACATATAGCTATTTATTAAAAAAATAAACTGCTTTGGCATTCTAGCAATATTGTTGGACTAAACCTGTGGAAAACTTTTGTGTTCATTATCTTATTCATGAATTTTGTACCTGTTCACCAAATTACTTATTGGTAAAAAAATTGGCCTGTGATCTAACCTGTTTGCTATCTTTAATGATCAACATAAAGCAGATATTAAAGGTTTTGGAAAGCAGACGACACAAAAAATATATTTTTAGAATAAAAAAACATTCTAAGTGTGGATTTACTTTGTTTTTGTTTGCAGCATCAAAAGCTCCACCAAACCCTCCACCAGGTGTGCAACTGATGACACAACAGTACATCATGGGACAAGCAGGAACCCTGCCTTTCTATGTAAGTATTCATTAATGTGTAGCAATGGTATAAAAAAGTGAGTTACTGGCGCAGCAAGAGTTTTCTTTTTTTGTGTGTTCTTACTATTAACATGTTTACAAGAATTGATTTAATTAGCGTTCAAAACTGAAGTTTCAGATTACATTGAAATGGTTTTTTTATTATATATGTCTACAATCATATTTGCTAGGATTGATATGATTAAAGTTTTGCTCTTGTGTCACTAGAGCAAAAGTTAATGTTTGAAATTAATTCTGTTTTTCAAGATTTCTTTAATTTGGCTCATAATGAAGTGTTGACAAATGGAACACAACAGCAGAGCATCCTTGTAAATAATCTTGAAAAGATTTCCAAAGTTAATGTAACTTTTAAGCACCCTACCTTCATAACATGACACTTGCTATTGGCCGCAAACAGAAACGGTTAATCTCGAAGACTTTTAATAACATAACAACAGGCTTTATTGTTTAATGATTTATATGGGAAAAGGGTCATGTGACCAAAAAAAATGGCACCATTAAGTGATATTTGTTGTAGGCAAAAAGAAAATCTGATTTTCTGCAGAGGGGAGTTTATCAATGCATATGAACACAGTGAGCCAATGTTCAGGTTAATAATCTTTTATTGTCTTAAATCCATCGGTATGAATTATTTTGTGAACATCTATCTGTGTTGCAGGGAATACAGCCACCCCATTATCCCAACTTGGAAGAATTGCAGTACTTTCAACAGAGAATGCCACCATTGGTATGTATGCATGCTATGTTTAGCTGTACCTTAATAGTATTAAGATCAAAAACATATCAATGCTTGCATGTCAGTTTAATTTTGGAAAGAGCTTTTTATGAATTAAGAATCCAATCTGGAATCCCAAAATCTGTTGTCTCTTGTGATTAAAGAGAATTTTCACTTGGGAAAGAGTGCGGTTGATGAATATGAGTTGTCCTTTGTGAGGACTCTTTAGAATTAATTTTTAAATGGGCAATTTACCATCTTTCACTCAAAAAATAATGATAGTTAGAAGTAAGTCTTTTCTCTGAATAAATGTTCTGTAATTTCAAGGTGCCTCCGTTGACTAGTAGTTAGAGTTCAGAACTTGAAATCACATGGCATTATTCCATATGGGTTCATATCCCAGTGACAGCAATTTGCTTTGTATGAGGTAGTCTTCCAACTGACTTACATAATGCCAATGGTTCTACTTGGGTTTTAGCTAAGTATGGGGTCTTCTTCCATCATTAAGAGTTGCAACATAACTGAAATAATGTTGATGTGATGTAAAACGCCATATAAATGAATGAATTTGTAATTTCAGCCTACAAACAATGTGTATGATTTTGCGACTGCAGCTGCAGCAGCTGGTCTGGGTATGCCACCAACTACTCTAACATCCAACAGTAATCAACAGACAATGCCTAATGTACCATACTCGGGTAAGTAAGTCTTACAAGGCCTCTGTATATAAGCACTTTTTAACACTATCTTTTAAAATTATACCTTCTTAAACCTTGTTGTAAGAAAGACAGTTTGAGGTTTTCAGCTCTGTAGCATGTTTGTAACACACAAGTTTTCAAATAATACGAATTTCAAAGTTTTTCTTTTTCTTTTTCAAAATGAAACAAAAAGCTAAAAAGAAAGTAAAGTCACAGCAGACAGACCTCAATTTAAGATATTGATTAACTATCCAAATTTATGAGGTTGAGTCTCGTAGTTGACATACTGAATGCTGATGGTACTGCTGGATTGACCTGATTTTACTTGAGGATTAAGCTTGTGGTCTTCCCCTATAAACTGTTGGTCAGGCATAGCAATATAATTGAAAAACTTTTGATACAATGTAAAACTCTGTTAAACAAATCTCTAATACGTTGTCCCTTTAACAGGTACCGGTGACAGTACAAAGATGACGCGAGTGGAAGCCCAATCTCCGACAGGTTCAATCCCCACTTCCCAACAGTCAGGCACAGGACAGGCCCACCAACAGCAGCCCTACTTCTATAGTTACATCTACCCATCATCTCTCATACCTGGAGCTGGATTCCAGATACCTATGATTCCGGTAGGTTGTTAAGACTTTCTGCTACTTATGAATCATTAACCCTTTACCAAACGCCAAATTTTCGACTGTCCCAAATTGAAAGAGTTTGCAGAAAACATTTCAAAATGTGATGAAATTGAGAAATAATCTTTGATATTGCAGAAAACTTTGCAGAAAAAACCTCAATGTTTTCCAAAGTCGTCTGCAACAAACTGGTCAAATGTTGTTTTGTTTGGTAATGAGTTAAAACTTTCCTTCATATTGGATTCATTAACAGGTCTTCCTGTACGCAAGAGCCTTCAGCATGTATAGAGGGTTATAAACTACATGTTTGTTCCAGTCATTAGTTTGAAGAAAAAAAAGCTATTGTGACAAAAGGAGAAATTCCTCATTCTGACCAACTTTCCTCATACTCATTTGTCAGACCTACTGCTAAGATCAATTCTAATATCTTTATAAGGAGAAAAGGGAAGGGACAATTCAAGAATTTCTTTTTATGCAACATGATTTAGATGCTAAATAATTGTGCTCCAGATGTCAATGAGAAAATGTCAATTGGTTTCTATCTTTGATGAAATATTCTAGAAACTGTGTCTGTTAATTATGACAGAACTTTTTTTTTTCGCTAGAATTCCAGCATGATTATTTTTAAAGGTGGGTTTGTTATGAACAATGAAAGTATATTATTGAGATCTATTTTGCTGGTTTTAATATGTATAATTTTGATAGTGGTTTTTTTTTGTTATTCCTGTAATGTATTAATATCAAGGAAGTAAACACTTGAAAAGAGGCATATGCAATTCAAGATATAATTTGAAAATTTCCATGTTTGAATTTTTTAAACTATGATATTAAGAGCTTGGTTTTAATTTCTTACAGATGCCTCAAGTAACAAATGCAGCACACTCTGGCACGCCAGCAAACTCTCAGTACCAACAGAAAAGTTACAGCTCACACCATGTGCCCTATGGTACAAATAAAGGTAATACACCATTGGAACAACTTGATTTATTTTTATATGTTATCTGCCTATAGTGTTTCATTGACAATGGTATGAGTATGATAGCAGTTTGCTTTGTGGTATTGAGACTAAACCTGTTTTACTTTTTTGATAGAGGTTTCCAAAGATTTCTGCTGAATTTCAGTCATTATAGGGTTCAGAATGAATTGCTATTTCAAGGTAGTTTCTCAGAGTGTCTTCAGAATTCCTTTGACCATGTAGAATAACTATGTTAGAGAAAAAGGATGACTTTTTATTTTAGGAAAATTCCTTAAAAAGGGTGAATCATCTATAGTTTAAGCATTATCTGCAGTGTATATAAGACAGTTTCAACGTGTTGTTATAAATCTGTTCTAGAATCAATTAACTTATGCAGCTATTTTAACTCTGCAGTGTATGATGATTTGACTCAACAGACCCCAGACTTCTCAAAATCTCCCTACGGAACAGCACAGACACAACCAAAACCTAACAGTAAGTTGCTCATATGTTTTCCCCATATGCTTGCACAAGAATAGTATTTAATAAAGATTACTATTTTGAGATACGCTTCCATTATTCCTGCCGTGATGAACTCATGTTCTCTACCTACAAAAAAAATGTTTGAACAAGATCAAATATTAGCACTTTTAGATGAATATGTCTAATGCATATTGCCCTTGCTTGGATTTACAAGTATGATAATATATTTGGAATACTGTGTTTTTACATATGTATGCCTCAAATTGATAATCTTTCATGAGCCTTGATGAAACCTTTGTACTTTATCTGAAAATTGAATGTTTGATAAGTACCGGATACTGAGCTTTTACAGATAAATACTTAGAATTTATAATATTTCATTAGCCTTGATGAAACCTGTTGTACTTTAACTGAATACTGAATGTTTGATAAGTACCGGATACTGAGCTTTTACAATTAATACTAAGAGTTTATGAAATTAACTGAGCATTGATGAAACCTTTGTACTTTATCTGAATACTAAATGTTAGATAAGTACCGGATACTGAGCCTTACAGATTAATACTTAGAATTTATAATATTTCATGAGCATTGATGAAACCTTTGTACTTTATCTGAATACTGAATGTTTGATAAGTACCGGATACTGAGCTTTTACAGATAAATACTTAGAGTTCAAAATATTTCATAAGCCTTGATGAAACCTTTGTGCTTTATATGAATACTGAATGTTTGATAAGTCCGGATACTGATCTTTTACAGATTGATACTTAAAAATTATGAAATTACTTGAGCCTTGATGAAACTTTTGTACTTTATCTGAATACTGAATGTTTGATAAGAACTGGATACTGAGCTTTTACAATTAATACTCAAAAATTGTAATATTTTATGAGCTTTGATGAAACCTTTGTACTTTATCTGAATACTGAATGTTTGATAAGTACCGGATACTGAGCTTTTACAGATAAATACTTAGAGTTCAAAATATTTCATAAGCCTTGATGAAACCTTTGTGCTTTATATGAATACTGAATGTTTGATAAGTCCGGATACTGATCTTTTACAGATTGATACTTAAAAATTATGAAATTACTTGAGCCTTGATGAAACTTTTGTACTTTATCTGAATACTGAATGTTTGATAAGAACTGGATACTGAGCTTTTACAATTAATACTCAAAAATTGTAATATTTTATGAGCTTTGATGAAACCTTTGTACTTTATCTGAATACTGAATGTTTGATAAGTACCGGATACTGAGCTTTTACAGATTAATACTTATATTTTATAATAATTCCCAAGTCTTGATGACACCTTTGTACTTTATCTGAATACTGAATGTTTGATAAGTTCCGGATACTGGGCTTTTACAGATTAATACTTATAATTTATAATATTTCACTAGTCTTGATGAAACCTTTGTACTTTATCTGAATACTGAATGTTTGATTAGTACCGGATACTGAGCTTTTACAGATTAATACTCAGAGTTTATGAAATTAACTGAGCGTTGATGAAACCTTTGTTCTTTATCTGAATACTGAATGTTTGATAAGTACCGGACGTGAGCCTTGATGACACCTTTGTACTTTATCTGAATAGTTATTTGAACAGAGTGTAAAAGTCTTCTCTTCTTTCATGATAAGCCCTTGTACTTTTATCTGAATACTCAATGTATGTTAAGATTAGGATAAGACACTTTGATTGGATTGTACAACATGATATTGCCTTTTTCCTGTTTAAGAACCCTTTGCCAGTGTTGAGTTAAAGCCTCTTTCTGTTAAATTTATTTGCTTACTGCTGAATTATCAGTGGTTCTGTTATCCTCGTATGGTTGGTACCATAAAATGAACCCATTTCCAATCAAATCAATTGACTATGTTCCCCAATTTCATAATAAAGCTCATATTTGAATATGGTTGTTCCTGATTAGTTTAAAAAAAAAAAAGAAATGATTTGATTTTTCTCTATCTGTCCCGTACTGGGCCCATTCCAAAATTAAGAAGCAAAAACCACATAGAGATGGGGGAAGGGTTTAGTTATGTTGTGTACTAATTGAGACATCATTATTTCAGGTGGTGTAACAACTGGCTCTGCCTCTGCAGATATTCAAGTGCCCGGATATGGAAAAACTCATGCACAGGCAAGTTTGAACTTATTTTATAATTATAATTATGGGGAAAAACGGCCTTTCATGTCTCAATAGTAGAAAAATCCTTGGAGATACCATTACAAGAATTCAGTATGCAAAAGTAATTTTGTTGAAAAAAGTTTTTCTTGAAGTTTGTTCTCTCATTGCCTTGGTTTTTGTTGAGAGTAGGCATAGTTTAAGAAACAAAGTTGTAAAATGTTATCAAAAGGGTTGAAGTAAGAATGATTTGTCACAGAAGCCAGTGCGCTGTAAAAGTGCCAAATTTTCAATCCATATATAGGTGTAAGACTATTCCAGTACATAAAACCTTTAATGGATCTGGCCCTGTGGTAACATGTGGGGTCCCGGGTTTGAGCCCCTTTACTTTCGTAAGAGTTTCGACTTCAAAACAAGGCCTAGTACCAATGAATCCCATAAAAAAAGGTGATATAACGAACAATTATTTTGATGCATCATTTAAAGCTATGATATAGAAAGATAATGATATAGAAAGATAATGTTCTGTTACTCTTAAGAAACATTTTGTTTACTTATGGGTAATAAAGCTTAACTTCCAATTACAGGCATTTGACAAGCAAGGCTTCCATGCTAGCACTCCCCCTCCATTCAACCTACAAATGGCTGCTGGACAACTTGGCTCTGGAACCCAAGCTGGCCCCCTCGGAGCGCCCACTGGACCCTATGGTGCCCCGTATGGTGTACCCATGATGACCCATCAGCCCCACTCACAGATGCTGCACCACCATCTTCAGGTAAAGATTGGTTAATCTGCATCATCATAATGTGTGCTAGGTTGAGGGTTCAGTGCAATACTATAGTAAGTGCTTTATGTTTGTGAAGCACTTACTATGGTCTTACATTGAACCATTTAGGTGACCTCAGTGCCTTGAAACCAAATTCATTCATCTTTCGTTAAATTCACTTAGCTTGTATGGGATTTCTGAACTTATGTCTAATTAAAAGCAAGAGCAGATGACGGTTATGCTTGGTTAACCCAATACCAAACAATAAAGAAATATGACCAGTTTGTTGCAGACAACTCTGTAAAACATTGTGGGAAAAGGAAATATTTCTCTTAAAGAGCGTTTTTTCTTTTTCCCACAATGTTTTCTGCCCTATCAAAAGATTATTTTTCAATTTCATCACATTTTGAAAAGTCGCCAGCAAACTCTTGCAATTTGGGACAGTTGAAAATTTGGTGTATGTTAAAGAGTTTAATTCATTAAAAATCTGAGCTCAAGTTTGTGACATCTTCATTGTAGGACACATCCTCCTCTAGTCGTGGAAGCCAACAAACTGGATCTCACACTCAGTCCAAGACAACAAGTAAATCGTACACCGGCTCGAACTGGGGAACCTATTAGATGATACACACAGATTGGAAATTGGTCAGGAGCTGTCAACAAACAGGAGTTAGGGTCGCTTGTAGTTTGAATTTTTTAAATAAATTCAAGTTGTTTTGTATGTTTTCATGAGAAACATTCATGGAATTTTTCTTATGCTGACCAACAATGTTTGTTGAAAATATTTGAACTTTTAATTTGGAGGGTATAAATAATAGAGAATCTTATTCTTTGCCAATTGCGTGGCCCTAGATTGAAAATCGATATTTTGCTTGCTCTTTACTTCAATAGGATATCGAGTACATTTCTGATCTTGAAGAACTCTTTTATAACCTTCCCAAATAACGGTTCTAATATTTAAACAAATATAAACCTGTCTTGATGTATAGCTCCAATGCGTTAACTCATTACCACCTGCAGATCAACATTTCGCACCAAGAGTATATTTTTAAAAATAATTAAGAAACATAAACAAATGAGTTTAAAGGCTTTGATGGTTAATTGATGTCTCAAGAATTTTTGGAAAAGTAAAAACAATATGTTGTTGATGTATCATTGCAGGTGGTAATGAGTAACAATAAACAGAATGGATTACGTATTTCGTGTTGAGTTGACTTTGGTGTAAGGATAGATGGTTTAATGCTGTTATTGTGCACTCATTGTTCCCACTGCCTGAGATAGTAAACAAATTTGCATCATCAGTTTTATTCATGTTATTGAGAATAGGCGAAACTTGTATTCCTGTTCAAGAGAATTTATAAGGTTTTTTGAAAATGGTGAAGCAGAGGCCAGAAAAAGAAAGCCTGATTAAAGCGTTTAACCCTTTACCAAACCCCAATTTCTCGACTGTCCAAAATTGAGAGTTTGCAGACGATATTTCAAATTGTGACGAAATTGAAAAATAATCTTCAAATCAGGCAGAAAACATTGTGGTAAAAGAAGAAATTGCTCATTTAGAGCAATTTCTCCTTTTCCCACAATGTTTTCAAGAGTCGTCTGCAACAAACTGGCATTGGAGAAAGAAATGTTGTTTGGTAATGGGTTGCTGTGAAAAGGTTAACAAAAGTTATTTGAGGAAAGATATTGCTCGGAACTTTCTCAGACTAAGTGGGATCAATGATTTGTGTGTTTATCATTATTGAATTTCAATATATGAAATTGTTCATCGATATTGGCCCATATTTGTTTTGTTTTTCAAAGACACTTCAAGTTTGCTTTCACTTACTGATATTGACTCCAGGAGAGTATTACTAGCAAGTGAAAGCACAACCTTGGGTTGGAACGATCATTATAGATGGTTCTGTCTTAAAAAATCCAAATTCATGAGTTTAATTATAAATGTCAAAACCCTGCAGCTGTCGTTAAGGCTTATTTAAGATCTTGGTTTTGGATTATTAAAAAAAAGATGATGATATTCAGATGACTGTATAATACTAGTGAAAGCCCTGCGTAATCATCAAGGATTTTAACTAGGGTTTTAATGAGTCATATTATCATTGAAAAATCGCGTGAAAACAGGGTTAGAGAGAGTGATGGAGTTTTTGTGGGGTGAGAATCCCAACACAGAAATGGGAAATAGAAGATCATTGAACAGATAAAGAAGTGTAAATATATTTTTGATCATTGTGTTTCATCATTCTTTCATTGAGCTTAGTATTTTATTGTATATTTTCTTATATATCTGGTGTAGAATGTAAACTTTGTCTTAAAAAGCTTTCCTCTAAAAGTGCTGCTTGGTGTTGACAATTTTTCTTTCTCTTTTTGTAGTAAATTTGTTGTGTGAAATTTACGAGAATAAATTCAGAGTACAGATTTATGGATGCTTTTATTATTCTGTTTGAACATAAAGCTGATTAGAACTATTGGTTTTTTTTTCATAATCTGATTTTAACCCTTAGATTGAAATCCAATATCTTTCCATGTTAAGGTATGCTTCTTAACAGCAGACAGGGTGAGCGGTGTATTAGGTTGAACAACTTATTCATATCTTGTTGATCATGTTCATTAGAATTGCCCTGTTTAGATGATTCTATGTGTTCCTACCTAAAAGTATTCTTTTGAAATAAGATGTGAAAAGGACTTGTATTAGTATTGTTGTAAATAAACTCCATAGCAGCAGCTATCGTGGCTCGCTATGTGCAAATGGATATAAAAGCATTTACTCGGAACTTAAAATTATTAAAACCCATTCAAAATGTTGATACCAGCATACTTAGACATCTGCAAACTGAAGCTATCACCCAAATGGAGAATGATATAAAGGGTGAATTTGACCAGATGTGTGATGAAGAAAACATTGAACATTTACTGAACAACCTTGACAAGATAGCTGAAGCACAGTCAGAGAGACGGACAGGAAACATTAAAGGCTGGAGATCAAGCGGTGATATTGACACAGATTTACGCTCACATACTGTTACCATAAAACAAGAAAAATTGAAGGCCCTTCAGAAATTGCTGATTGATTTGGAAGGTCAGAATAAACTGTTACGCAGTAAAGCTGAGAAGAAAGAGACTCAAACAGAGATCAGGGAGACTGTGGATCACATGTCAGAGATCACAGAAACAGAAAGACTGGCAGTTGGTAGTCTCAACTGATCGCTCATTGAACAAATGTGACAGCCTTTGTTTTAACTCAACATGTGATATTTACGTGTTTGAAAGTGACTGCTGTTGAAGACTTATCCATTCTACTTGGTGTGAGAGATACTTTCGTCACTGGTAAGACTACAATTCCTACTCTTATCAGGGGTTCAATGCCTTTGTAAAGCATTTACAGTAATATTGCTCTGAACCAATGGTATACAAAAAAACAAGAGAAATTGAAAATGTTGGCAGGTATGAATTTTTCAGTTATTGCATAATCTTTGTTGCTTTGAATGTTAAGATGTTTGTCAATTGTTTATTAATGGTTTCATGTAATAGGGCCTTTGTTAAAATATATGAGATGAAAATTTAACACGAGTTGGTGAGAGAAAAGTATTTTTATGCTTGGCCTTTCAGTTTCCTTCACTTTTGTTAAATTTTGGCACACAATTGAAGATTGATTAAATGATGAAAGACTCGTTGAACTGGATTAGCTTCATATAAGATATCTAGGTCAACAGCCAACATATGACAAGTGAACACTTGTCTGAAACTTTTTCTTATTTTGCTATGAACAACTTCTTTTTGCAGATTTGTTCCCCATTTCTAGAGATGTTTAGGTCATATTTCATCAACAGATTTTAAGTTAAGGCTATTTCTGTGGACAAAAATTTGATGAGAAATGTTACATTTGTTCATTTAAGAACTGTTTTGTTGATATCTTTTCAAAGATACTTATTTTTTCTTTTGATTTACTGTTAAACAGCATGCCTTTTCATTCAGTGTACAGATTGTCATGAACAACAGTGAATTGTACAAAATGAAATTTTAAAAACATGGTATATAAAGCCTGTTCTTAATGAATATATTTTATTTTATATTCATTGAATCTTGTGCGCGAATGACTTTATATGAAATCAATAAGGAATAGTAAAATATGAAATAACTAGGGAAAAGTAAAAGGTTCTAAGTTCATGTTTCAAATTGAATGATTATTGAAATGAAAGTGATATACATTGTAATTAATTAAGGATAGATATTTTGATCCAAGCATTACCTTTTTTGTCACAGGATTTCTAAAATCGCCTGCCTTAACAATGTTGATAGTAAAAGTTTATGCTTGGTTTTAGACTGGACTTAACTTGTATTCTTTTTTTATATAAATATTTGATGATATATGGATAATATTCAATTGTCTTCCACTAATGAACCTGGTTTATGTGAGGAAGGGATTTGTGGCTTTGTACACTGTTATTTAAAATTGGTTAGAATGCACAAAACTTTTTTTTCTGTAGGGAAAGGCTGAAAGATTCAAGAAAGAAACAAGCAGCTAGAAACACACATGTTTGAAAAATTAACCCCATTATAATGTACATGTATTTTGAAGTTTGTAGCAGAACTGAGGTAGAAAGCAGTTTCATTATGTTGTACATTCACTATTGTCGTATTTTTGCTGTATCTTTCTTGTATCAAACTGTATAGTCACTTTTTGTGGTATAAGAGACTTGTTTGTAATGAAAAGTCTAAATTGTTGGTTTTTTTCACTTATATTTTTGTGTGTAACTTTGTAATACATTTCGATGAAACCCTAAACTTAATAGGTATCTGTTTTAAGAATGAGTACCCTGTCAGTATTAAGCCGTTGGTTGTTGTGAAGGTAACTTCTAAGAATTATTGCTAAAGACAAATTTGATCAGATTTTGAATTGGTCAGATGGTTATGGTAGAATGGGTGCGAGAAATGAATTGTTTGTGGTTGAATCTGGATTGACAGTGTATAAAACTTTTATTTGGAGAAACATTTTTACCCTCATGATTTGATGCACAGCGTCTACTGAAACCTTATAGACAGAAATACTTTTGCTGACCACTATCCAATTGACAATAATATGCTTTATGCTGTCAAACCTAAACTTTGATAGTCTTAAATTTTACTAGAAAGGTTCCATGCTTTTAACTGAACAACGGCTTTGATGGGTCCTCCTTTTCCCAGTGGTTAAGGAGATAGACCTGTAAAGCTTTGTGCTTTAGCCTACATGGTTATCAAACACAAGATGTGTATCACTGGCTTAGAATATATTGACTTGCTTGAAAACTAGATATATTAGTATTATCAAAACTGTTGAGACAATATCTGAGAAACGCCTTCATGTTTCTTTCTCCATGCCACCTTTTCCCTTTGTCTCCGATGATTTCTATCTTCTGCAGTGTCAAGAAATCTTGTTGATTGCGTGTTCAACGAAATCTTGTTGATTGCGTGTTCAACGAAATCTTGTTGATTGTGTGTTCAACAGGAGGGGTTTAGTACAACAGGTATCTGTTAAGTATAGGGTACGTCGTAATATAGTACTAAAGAGACAATATTATTTGTCATGTAAGATAGCCTTTGTTGAAACAAAATTCTTTGCTTTTTTAAATGGATGCTGAAGATTAATATGACATTTGATCATTGTGAATGTAATTAAAAAGTCTAATATGAAATAATTTTCTTTTTGTATTTACTCTCCTTTACAAGCTTCAATTGTTTTTAATCCTCGTTTCTAAATGTTGATATGATGTAAAACTCATGAAAACACCCTCATTCCTTGGGTTTCTGGTCAGTTGAAGAATAGTTTTATTCCCCAGCTTAATAAAATAGGGTAAAAGTCTGCAACTCTGTGTGTGTCATTCCTTAAAAGGACAATCTCATAGGTTGAGATTTCAAACAATATTATTGACACGCTTTCCGTACTGTGAAATAATTGAAATGGGTAAGAGGGCCTTGGACTCATACTTTGTAATGAGTCGATCACATGACGTTACCAACACATGTCTAAGAGCAACTCATTACTATTTATAACTTTTTTTTCTCAATAAAAGCACTGGAGGCTATGATGCTCGTTTTACGATTGTTCAACGAAAACACAAGTTTTCAGCATCTTCGAAATGAAAACATTGAAAATACTCATTTATTTTGTGATGGGGATTGTTTAAATCATTTTTAGAACATTAGTAACACAACACATTCTGTGAGAGGGTCCTGCATGGCACAGTGTTAAATTGGCGGGCTTAGAACTCGGGAAGCCTGGGTTCCAGTCCCACTGACACCTGGTTTCGTGGGAATGTCCCTAGGCAAGTCACTTCAGAGCCCCAGCCTAGTACTGGTTGATTCAGGAAAGCCGTGACATGACAGAAAAATTGTTGATACGGCGTAAACCAACATACAATCCAACAAAAAGTCTGTGAGATAGTATCTTTAAACTGCCCACAGCATACTGTTTCTTGGTTGGCATCCTGGGTAACGTTTTACTAAACGGTTTACGCTTAAGATTTGCGTAAGTCTAAAACAACAATTCCTCTTATTTCAATATAGGATGAAGCAATATTGCAAAGTGACACATCATTGGAATCGTCTCTCCGATTGTACTTTTATTGAAGATACTATCCGTGATTATCAGTTTTGACTAACGCAAATATTTTCCGTAAGTCGTTTAGTAAAACGGGCCCCTGATGTACATCGTGTCGGGTCTGTGTGATTAGGATCTTGATTGACCAATGTTCTTTTCGGCGCTTACTGCGGTCAATCGAACATGAATCATTCGTCCTTAGTCACTGATCAGATGTGTTCTTTTGGAAAAAGAAGTCAACTGCTTTGAAAGAAAAATGTGCAGTACTGGTCAGGAAATTCCTGGAATCCGGATAGCGGTGCTGACCGCCGTGATAATGGTTGAGTATGTGTAAAATCCATATCAAACCAACCCGGCTTCAGAGCAAGGGAACAAAGCGAGGGTTCAGTGCAATACAATAGTAAGTGCTTCATGTTTATGAAGCACTTACTATAGTATTGCACTGAACCCTCGAAGGACAACATTGGTTAGCTCCCTCTTTACTCAAATGGATCTTGGGTTTCCGTCCACGTGGGTTTGATCGGTGAAAATATTGTACACGTGTTGAGAAAGAGTGTTCAGGTTCAGGACAATGCTGTAGTAGGTCGTTCACTTAGGGTCCTATTAGCTTGTGTAGTCCTCCAGGGCTGGTTCTCAAGAAGACGTTTTGAAGATAACGGAAAATGTCTCCATTAGGACGGTGGGATCAATGATAAGCCATCGCGGATTGTGCATGCTTATCTGGATCGTTACTCAGTCTGATAACAAGGTGATAAAACAAGTCCTTGCTCTTCTTACTTTAGGCTAGTTTTAGCTGTGATATCTCTAGATTATTGGTCAGAGTTAAAAGATACAATGATTTAGTTCAAATTTTTCAATGACTATTTTTAGAATGACTTAACTCCTAGGCGGCAGATGAGATTTAAACCCATTACTCCATAACAGATCACTCTAACGCCCATTCTGTGGAAATCATTAGAAACCACGTGAGCTTTGTCTCCTATTTGTCGTAATGGTTAGTACCTATGACCGTAATTACAATTATTTCTTCATTATTTTTCGATAGTATTGTTGTCTACTTTTGTTTTTAATTTGGACTCGCATATTTGCACCCAGGGAACTGGTTTAAAACATGATGTGAACATAGTTATCTTGTGGTAAAGAAATCTACAATGTCCATTGTTTCACAATGTTTTAATGGCATGTTTACAACGTTTGAAAGTTACGTTTGATACCGTTTGCTGCTGTAAACTAAGATCTGGCAAAACGTGAGGAAATATCTTTCTCTCCTATGATCAGATATCGTTCCACGTCACCAATGATATTAACAACCATCTGGCGACTCTTAACGATCTTTGTCAACAGCTGGAGGAATTAAACCCCATTCCCTTTTCTCACGTTTAGTGGATCTTGTACAATAGGCAAATGAAACCATAACATAAAGTATAAAAGATATAAGGTTTTAGCGGAATTCATAAACTATATTTGATTGCTCTTTCTTTATTTTATCGGTATTTCAATAGCGATCTTTAAAAAAAATGCTATATGTTGACTTAGGTAGACTTAACGAGATACATATCTAAACCGTTTACCTGATGACCCAATGCTTTGATATCATTTGCGCAAATCATGGGTTTTGAAAATCCATCTATAGTTCTATAATCTACAAATAACTTAGCCAATGCAAGGCAAAATCTACAGAACAATGGATTGCGCAATGTAACTATCATTTAAAATGTCATAATGGGTTACAACATCAATGGTTCTGGACAACGCGGTCTATAGCTCTTTCCATTTTCCCCGGGTTCCCTGTGTTTGAGATACGCTATGGTAGCTTTGAGTCCGATGTCTGACCACGAGATAGTGATAAAGGTGGGAAAATAATCAGATTATTAATGCAATAATACCTCATCGGAGTCGAATACAAATCGTTCGATAAATGAACACGTGCTTTCCCTTAGTCTTGTGCTGAACAGTCACAGTCACATGCTCCTAAATTTATGTAGCCTACATTAATCAGTCAAACGCACGAACAGTTGGTAGACGGCTCAAAAACATTGTGGTGAAATAGGAAAGCGCTCATCGTAAGGAATTTCCTATTCAACAACATAATAGTCTTAAATTATCGTCTGCAGTTGATTTAAATGACGTATCTTTCAAGTCCTACGCCACATAAGCGGAACATATTTTGTCTTTTCAAATGGTATATCCTAGTTATTTTGGGGCTTGTTTAAAGACCAAAAGTACGCCCATCACTTTTGTGTACAAGTAACAGTAGTCTTAAATTGCACTCTCGATGAAAGAATGTTTCAATGAAACTGTTTTAGTATTATTATTTTGTTTTATTTTTCCGAAGTAATAATTTCCTACGTATTCCCTTGTATACCTCACATGTTGTGAAACCCACCGTTGATCTATTGCTGGTACTTTTGAAGTGTTTCGCATCTCAACGTACAAATGCATGATTCATAAGACGAGACCTTCTGAATAATATCAGGCACACACAAATTCTTCAAACAAATTTGTAAGTACGGAACTTGTGCCACCATGTGATGCTCACCGCGCTGTGCTAGCAAAATGACTTATTAATCTCGGAATCTGGTTTTTACGTTAGAATTTTGTTTTGATATATTGATAATCTTATGATTGTCATGTAGAATATAAAAGCTATATTTCCACCGTAGAAGCTTATGATGAAGCGTTCGTTTCCAAAATTAATTAGAAAATACAGGTGTGACAAGACGACTACCTGGTGAAAGCTACAGTCACCATCCTTTCCAAGACAGAAGTGCATTTGTAGGTTTGATAGAAGACGCTGATGTTGTTTTACTTATCAGAAAGGGTAGATGCGCATGCTGGTTCGACGCTTCACGTGAAGTGATTTGATATATCGAGTGTATCACCCGAATCGTTAAATCTACCACAACTTTGTGTTTTATTATTATGTGTTCATCGGGAAAATGAGTATTTATGATGTTGATAAGCAACATTAAGTAAGGGACTATACTACTGTAGGGGAATCCCTCATTATCACGACTAGTTTTTCCCTTTGACCCAACACTTTAACAATTGTTCTGTAGCCAGTTAGCCCTTATAGAAATGGAACCGACTTCATGCTTATGTAAACAGGTTAGATCACAAGACAGTTGCCAATTTACTTGGCGGCTGGCCTGTGAGCTAACCCGTTTGCTACTCTGGGTATCTGTCCCAATAAAAAATAATCATCTATTTACGGTCTTGAATTTTTTTTGGAATGAAGACGACACAAAAATCCATTTTTTGATATTACCCCGCATTCTAAGGGTTAAATCTAGCATTATTATATCTTTTATTATTATGAGTTCTTTCGATTTAGCCAGCTAGATGTGTGACGGCCCGTTGGTTGTAGGCTAAATGATCAATAAATTCACACGCAGGCGAGAAACAACAGATGGTTGTTCTTACTCGTAGTTAAGTGGTTTTGTTCTCAGAGATATATAAACCCATTTATCCATATATTCTGCCATTGCCCTTGTAGTAGAAATCTTAGGAAATCGTGGTGGCAGATAAAGAAATGGTTGTACCTTTCAACCCACTTGTCGCAATATATTGTTATAGATTTTATCTATATATTCGACAGACTGTTTAACCCTTCACTAAACACCAAAGTTCCGACTGTCCCAAATTGAAAGAGTTTGCAGGCGACTTTTCAAATTGTGATAAAATTGGAAAGTTACCTTCTGATAGAGTAGAAAGAGTAGAAAACATTGTTTTCTTGAATCGTTTGCAATAAAGTAGTTAAATGTCGTTATTGTTTGGTAATGGGTTAACACGGAACAAGCCGACACGTTTGAATTGGCCATCAGGGTGTTATTGCCAGATATAATTTATATAGGCATGTGCTCCTGGTCCAAAGGTCTCTCGATGTTCTTCCTTGTTCCTTGCAAATCGAGTTCATACAATGCTTGCATGATGTGACGTTATTATATATCTAATTAGCAGCATCATTTCGGTTGCTTAGAGGTAAGTAACCCACTTTGTTGTTGAAGGATACCTGTTCGACAGGCCAAAAAGGTAAGGGATCGCAGCTTTTGATCCATTTGATCCATTTATATCGCTTTTCTGTGTCCTAGGTCAATGTGTCGTTAGTTTTATAGCCGAGTTATCCTGGTTCAATGGTCTGTCGATGTTCTTCCTTGCAAACCGAGTTCATACAAAGCTTAGGCTACACGATGTGACGTCATCACATATCTAATTAGCATACTCAGGCAAAATGAAGCATCAACGCAATTGCTCAGACGTAAGTAGTCCGCATCGTTGTTTAATGATACGTGTTCGAACCTATGTTGGGAAGTACCACAGTCCAAAAAAGGTAATGGATCGCAGCTTCTGGTCCTTTGATCCATTTTTATCACATGTTGTGTCTTCGGTCAATGTGCTGTTAATTTATTACCTAGTTCTTTGTATGACGAGCTGTACTGCCATGGTCACGTTGAGGGAATGTTGTTGGCATGGCTTGAAAACGAATTGAATGTCTGCGTTCATTTTCCCTCGTTGATCATTATCTTTCCACGTCTCGTCTGCTAAAGATGCGTAGGATGTCTACATTCGAGGGAAATATATGGTTACGCATTTTGATTTCGTCAAGTGCAAACTACTTAAACGGATTTTCTTTTGGTAAACAGGCACTCGACGAGTTTATATGAATCGTTGACACATCTTAATTAATTTCACATTTCACTGACCGGTTTCAATATTGATGTTGCAGATTTCGGTCAATCCATGATATTGGATAAAGAAAATGATAAATGAAAAAACTACCAATACCTTTGATGATCCAGACAGGGATCTATCTATCACATTTTCCGCGTTTCATTGAGACCCTTTTTTAATGACCCGACCAAAAAGAAGATCTTCATTTGAACGGAACAATCCGAACTATTCCGAACATCCCGGAAGTATACCGGTATGTTATTTCGTGGACCAATCAAATCGCGACAACACACTTAGCCGGTCCACGTTTGGTAATCAACATTGTCATCGAGCAACTTGGAGAAGAAACATGCTGTTTAAGCTTGCGTTACTGTGTGTCTTTTCACTGGCATGTGCCAGTGATGTCCTCGAATTTACAGACTCCGACTTCAAAGACAGGATTGAACCCCTTGACATTGCTTTGGTGGAGTTTTTCGCACCATGGTAAGCTAGATGTTTCACATGTGGGTGGGGTAATGATTCGATGTCAGATTCTGACATCGGACACCAATAACGTCATAAACTATAATTTTCAATGACATATTTTCTTGTACATGCGTCTCTTTTCATGCAATGTTTTGTTTTAAGAGTGTTTGAAACAGAAGAGTATTCAAAACATCATTCTCCCATCTCTTCCGCTGTTCACTGACCCACTCTTTCTTGAGTGTGTCAGGAAGCCGAGGAAGATTGTCAGTTTGTCGAAGATCTCGAAGTGATAGTTTAAGAACCTGGCAATATAAAGGACCTGTTTGAATGAGGTTTTAGAAGCAAGCAGAATTTCTTAACTCTTAATTACCTTATAGTATAGTACAGTCAACTCGACAGTTTCGGATCATCAACAGTTCCGGATCATCTTATGTTTGTTGTCAAATTTCTATGAATGCGAAGAAACTCTGGCCTTAAAAACTTAACAGTCATTTAGCATATTCAATTAGCTCTTAACAAAACCAAGATAACATTTCCACTTCTGGTAAAGCGATCAGAATCAATTTGGAACAGTTAATTAAGACCCAGACAAGTCACCGGAAGTTTGTTTGTTTGTTTGTTTGTTTTCCAATTTTTTTTACATCGATTGCGAAGGAGGCTTTATAGCCCATCGAGTCACTCTCGATTACTGCTTCCTGGAGAATACACCAGTAATCGCGCCGGTTTGAGGGCTAGCCCCGGCAATTCTCACCTCGCCTAACGGGGATTGACCTAATTTCAACGATATTTTTTTTCGGCGATTTAGACGCTCATTCAAAAAGATAATGTGCACTAAACATTGATATCATTTGTAAGAAGAATTATAATAGAATGTATTTATGCTAAATTTTTACGCTAAAACGGGTCTGGGATTGTATAATTGCATGATGAATGAAGGCAGGTGAACTCGACAGTTTCGGATCACCTCTTTGATTTATAGGGGTCGTCTCAACATTACTTTTGGTCATTTTCGTACGCTCTTAAAAGGAAAAAGTAAAATAATTCTTTAAAGGGAAATCGCACAAGGCATGTGTTTGATGAAAATAAAGTATTAATTGATGATATCATTTTCTTTTCTAATTGTCTCTTTGTGAAGTTAACCCTTTTTACAATAAATGATATGACAATTAACGTGATTCGGAACTGTCACATTTGATCCGAAACTGTCGCGATGACCCCGATCTTGTTTTCTTCAAAAACTGAAAAATGGTAAATAAAAGCGGTAAATCATTGGTATGAATAGACAGAGGAAGAATTTTTCGTTAAATTCATGTTGATTTCTACAGTAAATTGGTTAATACAAGAAAAAACAATCTTTTATCTATTAGTGATCCAGAACTGTCGAGTTGACTGTAGTCAAAATAATTTGATGTGAAAATTGCTTTTCATTTTCTGATGGTGCAATCTGATGTCGAAATTTCGAAGGATCAAAATAGTGTCAGTCTTCAAATTCCGATTTTCGGAATTAAACCTCCTAAAGTCGATTCAAAGTCAATTGATAAGACAAGATATGTAATGTAAACTTACTTGCAACCAAAAATGGCATCAATTGCCGTCGCAACGTCCTCCATTTAATGAATGGTTCTAAAGTTTGAAGTGTTTTATCCCATAAAAAAAAATAAAGGATGCTATTGAGGGTCCTGCATGGACCAGTGGTTAAGGCGTAGGACTTGTTACAGGTAGATCCTTACCAGCAGCACTGAACCTGTTGTATGAATTTTGTTTGGTAGGACACTGCTGAGACCAGCCTAGTAGCACTGGTGAAATTGAGGAAAACTATGAAATAACTGAAATACCATTGACATGGCATTACACCTGATGTAAACATACGATTCTATGTTTGATTGGTAGATGATAGACATTTACTTGAACAGTATTGGAATTGCGATTTATGCATCAGTAAAATTCAATAGTATGAAAACGGTTGAAAGAATGTTAAACCATGGACATTTTGAAGGACAATGTGCTCCCATATCTATGCATTTAATAAATCCATGTGTTTTAATCGTAGGTGTGGACACTGCAAGAGACTCGCCCCTGAATATGAAATCGCAGCAACAAAGTTGAAATCCGCTGATCCTCCAGTTGCTCTTGTTAAGGTAATTGATTTTAAATTGAATTTAAAACCTATGTAAGATTTTGCCTCTTAACTCTTAGAATGCTCTATAATTTCGAAAAATAGATTTTTGTGTCGTCTGCTTTCCAAAACCTTAAATATCTGCTTAATTTTGTTGAGGAAAGATACTCAGAGTAGCAATCACGTAAGATCATAGACCAGTCGCCAATTTACTTGGTGGCTGGTCTTGATCTTACCTGTTTGCATAAGCATGAAGTCGGTTCCAGCACTATAAGGGTTAATTGAACAATGATTGTTATCTATCTTTTCCCAACTTGTGTATGGCATTATCAATTCAGGATTTTTCGCAGGACTTCATGCAGGGTTCATGGACTTGGATGCTTAATGTTGGGAATGGGTGGGTGTTGCAATGGAGGGTTTCCCTACCATGTCAGTTTCTTTTTAAATATGCATTCCAAAATGGCAAAATTTTATATTTTCAATTAAAAACAAAAGATATCATTCTCAAATAAATAAAAAAAATTCAAAAACAAATAGACTGTGAGATAAATTCAAGTGAAATGGAAAAGTTTTATACAAAGAGGGGTAAATCAAGATTCAGGGGAGTGATAATTTTAGGCCCTTCAGTGCTTAACAGGCCTGGGGAAGACCCTGCAAGAGGACCCAATATTTGGTTTTTACCTGAAAGTGACAGAATGGTTATATGCCAAATCTATTGTTGTTTGTTCTTATTAGGTAGAGAAAGAAATTCTTTGTTGTAAATGAAATGGTTCTGTAAAGTAGTTACATGTTCTCATACTCGAGCAATTCACTGCTTTGGTTATTTTAAACACTTTGATGTGTATAGACCCAGGTAATTAGGTTAAAATGGAGCACGCGCTAAATGACCTTAGCTGTCGATGCGCCTTAAAACATCATTCATTCATTAAAATGGAGCAAATGATCAATACTTATACAAAGTCCACCATATCCGCATTTGGGCATAATACTGGATATGATTGGAGGGATAAAACACAAGTATCCTGTACAATGTACATTGTAAAACTTCATGTCAGAAAACTTGTGAACCGGCTATAACCATCTTGTCATGTTGTTAATATGCAGAAAATATTAATGAAACAAATGAACAATGGTATAAATCCAAAAATACAACTGTAATAGGTAGATTGCTCAGAAAACAAAAATCTGTGTAGGAGACTTGGGGTGAAGCAGTATCCTACCCTCGGATTATTCAGGAAGGGAGAATGGATTGAAGAGTTCTCTGAAGAGAGAACAGCCGGTAAACCTGTTTGTGTTGTAATACAATCACTGTTATAGTAGGGCTTCAGATTGGAGGCATATTTTCTTTTACAACTTTTATTTGTGTCTCAAAAAATTTAGTCTTGGTGCTCTTTGGAAAAATCTTGTTGATGAATCTAATAAGTACCTAAAAAAGAGTTAAACTAAAAGTTGTAGCAATGTTGCATATTAATCTCTCTTCATATGCCTCTGAGCCTGGACCTCTAAGTAGACACACCAGACTTAACATGCTGAATCTTAAAAGCTCCAGTCAACAAGGAAACAAAGCAATTGTTTTTCAACTCTGTTGAAAACTATGTTAAAAAAAAAAGCTCTTTGTCTAGTTATAAAGTCTTTAAATATAAACAATTAATGCTCTTCCTGACTTGAAACAACAATGCATTAGGACTTGCTAAGAATTTGCTCATTTTGAACAAAACCATTTACACTGAATTCAATGTCTGTTAAACAATTTTTATAATATTTATAGATTTTAGACATCAGAATATTGCATTGGTATACAATGTTTTGATATGTCTGTCATGTTAATACACTTCTCACTGTTATATCATAAGCATATAATAATTTCACATCATAAAATTGAATGCTTCACAATTGTATACCTGCTGCAGCAGTCAATAGGGCCTGATTCAGCAAAACAATGAATTGCTCCTAATTAGCAATTTATTCTTTGTATAAACAGCTTCTATCCATTTTTTGTCACACTATTGTTCTTTTCAGCTGTTTTTGATTTGGATCAGTTTTGCTTTGCCTAAAGTGCAGAATTGGTTAATGAGGTGTCATGGAGATTTTTATCATAAAGTCAGTTTCCTTGATTCATTTAGTCCACTACTTGATTTAAAAAATTTACCAGTCTTAACTAGATAACACTAATATTATGAATGGTTTCCTCCATTTCCTATTGAATCCTTTATGGGAAAATGATGAATTACAATTATAAATTAAAAACTCATTAGGCAATTATATTTTGTTGGTGTTTCTTAGAATTCTTGCTGACATACTAATGAATGTGGACAGTTTAGGATTTAAAAAAGATCTAAATGACTTATCATAAAAAGTCTTCTTGACACCTGCTTTGATATGTTATGGTCATTTAACCCTTAGAATGCTGGGTAATTTTCTAAAGAAGAATTTTTGTGTCACCTGCTTTCCCAAACCTTAGAAATCTGCTCAATTTTGATGAGGAAAGATACTCAGAGTATCAAACATGTTAGATCATAGGCCAGGCGCCAATTTACTTGGCGACTGGCCTGGATCTAACCTGTTTGCATAAGCATGAAGTCAGTTGCAACACTATAAGGGTTAAGGTCCACTTTTTGCGATTCTAGAATCTAGATGTAAGAGTGTCCATCTCATGAATATTGGATTGATGATGATGTAACCATGTCTTGATGTTGCCAGGTTGATTGTACAGCCAATACGGAAGTTTGCGGAAAATATGGAGTAAGTGGGTACCCCACCCTTAAGATATTCCGTGGGGGTGACATGTCAGAGGACTATAATGGCCCAAGAGAAGCAGGTAGATGAGATGTTTGCACCCAGTAGTTACCATGTTTGTCTTAGACCGTTGGCTGCTTACCCTCTAACAACAGCTCTAACACTGTTTCTATTTCATACCCGTTTCAGATTTATATTTGCTTCTTGTTGCTTGCTAATTCTTGTGGTGTGATTAATAGATGCATGAGTGTTTGAGTGTTCTCTTCAATATGCAAGACTTTCTACATACATAGTAATGTGTTGGAGAATTGTGTTGCTTCTTAGGTTTCCCGTGTTTGAGCCCCATGACACCTCAGGTTTTTCAGGGTGACCTTTGGCAAGTCACTTCAAAGCCCTAGCCTGTGGATAAAGTTCCAGGAAAGCCGTTACATAACTAAAAAAATGTTGATAAGGCGTTAAAAAACATACAAAAAAAGCAATCAATGAAATAATCATGACAGAGTTTCCTTGATATTCTGTTAGTCTGCTGATTTCAAAATATTAATGGGAACAATTTCATTTAGTTGTAACAGGATTGACACTTTCCATTTATGATCGTAGAACGTCTTGCAACTTTTAAAACTTTTTAATTGAAACAGGTAAGGTTCTTTTGAGTGATTAGATGAAAAACCCAAACCAGGTAGAATTCCTTTTGCTAGAGCAATCAACTCCTTTTTCCATGTCAAAGATTTCATTCCATAAAAATTGTTTCTATACTGTTTGAAAGCTTGTTTATTGGCTTAACAAAAGAAGTTATAGATATATCAAAAGGGATAATCAAATTCCATTATTAATGTACTAGTCAATATAACTTAATGGGTTTAACACCTTCATTTGTAGCACACAGTTTTGAGAAAAGATTTACTCCAAGGAATTGACAATTGATCGTCTTTCATAATGCACAAGTTTGAGAAATCCTAGTTATATTATGCTTTATTGCACTTTTAGTTTGTAGAAAAATAAAAATGTTAACACCTTGTTCAAAATAATGATATCTTAAATGTATTTTCTTGTGAAAGTTGCATGCTATTTCTATAGATAGAATAGTAGACAAAGATTGAATATCATTACAATGTCTACTTCTAACAACCTTTCCCCTTTGTAGATAGACCCATAGTGAGATTAGAAATAACCTTTAGAATAATTAGATAGTAGTTTGCATGAGTTTTTTCTTGCATCACTTAGGGCATTCGCCTGCTTTTAAATGCTCTGCTTGCAGATTATGGTACAGATTTAACATTTGAATTTATATTATACATGTGTCAATTCCATGATATAGGTCTAATTTAAAGGGATCAATAAGAGATGATGCAAGTGTATGTTTTTTGAAGAAACCTTACTAGTTACAGGCAATGTTCTTTTCAAATGTTGTCAACCTGTCTTCTTTAAAATCATCTGTTAAAGGTGAGCTTTTTTAAAAGTCGATATTGCTGGAAACTTGCATTAACCCATTACCAAACAATAATGACATTTTACCACTGTGTTGCAGACAACTCTGGAAAACATTGTGGGAAAAGGAGAAATTACTCGTAATGAGCAATATTTCCTTTTCCAACAATGTTTTCTGTCCTATCAGAAGATTATTTTTCAATTTTCATCACATTTCATCTATCAGAAGATTATTTTTCAATTTCATCACATTATGAAATGTCGTCTACATACTCTTTCAATTTGGGACCGTTGAAAAGTTGGCGTTTGGTAAAGTGTTAATGAGAATGCTGGATAGGGGAGGTTGACTGCCCTAAAAGACAAAAACTCCAAGAGGCATAGATAGAAGTGCACATTTACTAAAATATTCTTAAAGCAATCTCTCATTTTCGGTGGTTGGATTATAGTCTAACAACAAAATATGTTCCTATTATTAACTTATGAATATGGGATAGTCTTTTTGTTCTCTCAGTGCTTTCTCCTGTTTATCATTGTTAAATAATTATATTGCTCTGCAAGATCTGGCATGTTTTGAAATTTGTTATTTACAGTAACCTATTTAACCCCCAAATCTGAGTCCTGACACTCAATCATAAACTGTTAACAAATTCTTAACAGGTAATAGTTGTGCATGGCTACTTTTACTTCATCTACCCTTTTATCTCATATTAAATGGGCATGTGTTGTTTATTTGACAAAAACAGTTAGCTTGTTAAAAAAAGTTTAATGGTGCATTGTAGAATATGCTCTTTCTGACATATATTCTGTAAACATCAGGTTGATTGCACAGTCTCGGAAAAAACCTGTAAACGCTATGGTATTGGGGGTTATCCGACCATGAAAATATTCCGTAAAGGAGACATGAGCGAGGAGTATAAAGGCAGTAGAGAAGCCAGTATGTAAAAGATGCAGTCGTTACTTGTTTCGAAAGGTCCAGGTTTTAGTTTATTGTTCTAAGATGACATAACAGCTTGGTAATTCATGAGTTCATGAGGTCTGACACTAAATGCTTATTACATGCATCTTTGTTATTACATTTGTAATATATTAGTTATGCCTGTTTGTTGCATGTTTTCAATTTGGCTAGTTAGAGTATTTTTAAACATATTAAAGCTTAAAGACCGCCCACAAATATTTCCAGTTTTAGATATATTTGACAATGATATCATATTTCAATGAATGAATTGGTCTGTCTTTGTCTAATGACTTCTCTTAGAATGTGTTTATTATGATAAAACTTTGGAAAACATGACTAACATTTTTGATGACAAATGCTGATGGCATAAACCTATGCAATTTAAGCAGAACATCTGTTATGCTAGGAAAATCAAAGCCTGAAAAACCTGGATCTTGAGAGATAAGACTGATGTATTTCCCTATGATACTGGTTTGGTATATTTATCATTGTACAGGTTTTAAAACTGAATATATCTTTTTTTATCTTTGTACATTTTTTTTCTTTTTTTCGTTTTCACATTTCAATATTATGCTTCATGTCTGGTGTTGTAATGTTGCCTTTCTTGAATATACACATATATGTCAAATGCAAGTGTATGTCAAATGTAGTAGCCATTTAAAACCAATAGTTGTTTTCATAATTAACAATAAAGAAATGCTTTTAAGAGATGCTTTTAATTCAATAACAACATTTTGTTTTGTTCGAATGTATTTCTGGTGTACAGTTCCTGAATTCAATCCAATACCTCTTTTGCTAATTTGAAGTTATGAACTTATGATTTGGTATTATACTTGTTTATTTTAATGTAAACCTTTTTGATGAAGTTAATGTGGATTTGATGGAAAGTGGATCCTCCTATATAAGTTTTATTGTAATGGCTCAAAAGTAACCTTTCTATTGCATTTCCTAATGAAGCAAAACATGAAAATCAAAAGAAGCAAAACATGAAAATCAAAAGAATATCTTGAATAAAGCAATTAGATTGAAGAGATATTTGTCAATCTGTTTAACACTAAAGTGATGTCATAATGAACCTAATGAAAATATTCAAAAATAAACATACTGGTTACAAAGTTATTAAATCTACAACAGTTAGAATCTGCTGAGAACATGTATGAAATGCCTCAATCTTAATTTGTTGCAAAACTTTGTTTTGAATAATTCATTTGAATTCCTAGCCTGTTTTTTTTTCATAACATTATGATGAGTTAGTTTCATACACAATTTTGTTGCCAATTAGCATCACAATAACTACAATATTCACTGATTAATGATACGATAATGACAAAAGGATGAATTGTCCTTTAACTGTTTTTTTAAGGAATCTCTTGTTGCAATAGATCTATGCAACCAAGAAATGTTTAACCCTATCCCAAATACAAAGCTTTTTTTTTTCTGCACTTACCTTTAACATGAAGCAACTGCAGAATACAATAAGAAATTATGAAAAATAATGCAATAGTTGTCTTACTTGGGTTTTCTGCTGAAAAATTATTCAAACCCTTAAGCCTGCCCTTGTGATTTTGAATCAAGTTAAAGACTTTATAAAGATTTTTATAACAAGTAGATGTCAGGCTGTTTAATTAAATGCCAATATTTCTTGCTTAAAACAGTCTATAATAGACTTAAACACTCAACATGAATAACAACATGAATAACAAATGAATTCTTCAATGTTCCTATTCGTAGATGGCATTGTCAAACTGATGAAGAGCAAAGCTGGACCAGCATCAAAGGAATTGAAATCTGTGGCTGATGCCAAGAAATTCATCGAGGGAGAGGAGTTTGGTTCTGTTGGTGAGTAAGAAATCAAAAATAGATTTTAAGGTTTAATGCAAGGCTTTAGAAAGTAAGTCATTTGCCTATGCTTAAGAAATTTTGCACCAAACCGTCATAATATCAATGATACTTGTCATTGAATAGTACTTAGAAAAGATCATTCCCGATTATTTTCATCTGTTGCAAAAACCACTGGCGCTGGATCTTAAAATATGTTGTTGCCGTCTACTGTAACCTATATCTATTGATACATATCAAACTTAATAAGTTGATTTTAAGATCTGGTGCCAGAGACAAAAACATTTATGCAAGACTCTATAATATATCTTTTAATTTGTCTCTATCTCTATGATGAAAAAGCCAGTAATTACTGTGTTACACAGAATTCCTCAGTCAAGTGCCCATCAGACAATAGGTGTTTTGTCTTTTATCTCGGTAGACTCTCATAATGGATGAGCAACAGTGCTAATCAAGCACTGCTTATTTCTGATAGATTTGTGGCTTTTTATGTCATCATGACCAACTTGTTGCTCCTTCTGCATTTCTGAAGCCTTATACCATCCAACCTCTACAGGAAAGAACTACCCTGGTGCCTCAACCTTTCTTCCTCCCCACATTGCTCAGCCAGGTCTGGGTACTTTGTCAAAAGATAATTTGAGGAAGATGCCATCTTAAATAAGTAATGGCAGACCACAGTGTTCGTGTGATTTTAATGACTGGTATCTCCAATTCAATAAGATTAAACCTTTAATGTACTATTTTTAATGATTGAAGATTTGCATGAAGATGGTATACCTGAATTCATTACTGTATGATAATCTTGTGTTGTAGGCTTTGGTATCAATATAAGTAAACCTACTTCAATTTCATTCAGTGACAGTATTTGAATTTTCATTGAAAACACTTGCAGAATACCGCTTGTTCTATCCTGCTTGACTATCCCTGATGGGCAGTTGAGTGTGGGGGGTTCTTTTATCTTAAGTCTGGGCCTCAGAGCTAAATAACATTAATACCATGTAAAGCCCCATATAAACAAACAAACAATCATTCTCTTTCTAGCTTTCTTGAGCAGTGCGGAGAGTGATGTTGCCAAAGCCTTCCTTAAAACTGCTGGTGGACTGAGCTCTGAAATGCGATTTGCCCACTCCTATAACGCTGATATCAACAAGGAATATGGATTAGAAGAGTAAGTCAGCATTGTAGAGTGGCCAACAGTAAATCTTTTCTGAAGAGATTGTCTGTAGAAAATGTACGGAGTTCAAACTATATGATGTTGTTTCGATGCTTGACATGAGTCTTACATGAACTTTCTATTTATCCAGTAAAAAAGATGTTAAATGTCACCTACATCATGTTAAAGTGGTCTCTTAATTCAAGTTTGATATAGGTTTTCTCCTACATTATTCTATCAGTAACAACACTTTATCTCCTTTATAATCACATTCATCTAGACTATTAAAAGGTTTCTTTGCTGATGGTTTTAAATAAGTCACAATTTCAAACTGGATTTTAGAGGGTGATCAATGTGAAATCTCCTAACTAAAACCGCAATGTTGATTTATCCTTAGGGTAATTTTCTGAAAATGGATTTTGGTGTTGTCTGCTTTCCAAAGCCCTAAATATCTGCCTAATTTTGTTGGGGAATGATAACCATAGTAGCGAATAGGTTAGATCACAGGCAAGCCGCGAATTTACTTTGGGGCTGACCTGAATCTTACCTTTTTGCATAAGCACGAAGTCGGTTCCAGCACTAAAGGGTTAAAAAAGAGTAAGCACCCCACTTGTGATGATCTGTATATCTAGCTGACAACAATCCTTACTCATCTGAGAATACCAATGATACAGAATGATAGGACTGAGGTGTGGTGCAAAATCTCTTACGAAATCTCACTCTTATACAACAATGGCATTGTGGAAAAAAGATTGTAAGCAATAGGTGTTTCAGTTTGTTATAATGATTCCTATATTTCTATTCCAAAATTGAAAAAAAAAATGGTAAGGACTTTTTTTAATATGGAAAGAATTGATTGCAAAAAAAAATAATAAGGTTTTTGATTTGCATTTGACCTGTTCATTATGACCTGTTCATTATATGGTTTTTGTTTATGTAATATGAGACTATAAAATAATTTATGTAATGAAAGTATATGGAATACCAGAAAAGTATATTGTGGCTTCACAAATAAATTGATATTGATTTGTTTTCTTTAATTTCAGCAAAGTTGTGTTTTACTCCCCAAAGAAATTCCATTCTAAATTTGAAGCCCCAAAGGCTGAATTTGAGGGCAACTTAAACTCCCTAAAGGAATGGATTAATGAGAACAGGTAAGTGTTTGGTCTGTATAGAATATACTGATAAACAGCTTTTTATCTTTTAACTCAAATTTGCTGTTAAAGAAAGGTAAAAGAAATAGTCTGCTTGTTCACAAATTTGACAAAATATTGGAGTTAAAGCTTAAATTTCTTAAAAACTGCACAATAATTATATTGTTGAATGAGATGCACTGAAAATAGCCATTCTAAAAGCATTGCATTTCTTTTGAGATCTACCACAAATAGACTGTACATCCTTAGATACACTGATGCTTTCTAAATTGATTATACTTTTGATAGAAACTTTTGATTGTATATCAAACAACACAAACTTTTGTTTCAAGATCTATGAAATTTAAAGAACACTGTTCTTTTTTGCCCAGTATGTCCTATTTGATTTCTGACTTTATTGTGAGTTTAAAGTTTTTTTGAATTTTGATGTTCATTGATCTGTTTTATTTCAGAATTGGACTGTGCCCACACAGGACCCCAGATAATGCTGATAAGCTGTCAAAACCCCTTATTGTTGCTTACTATGATGTAGACTATGTCAAAAATACAAAGGGAACTAACTATTGGAGAAACCGGTATGTTGTTTAGATTTTGTTGTTTAACATGATACAGTGGATCTGATGAAAGGGTTCATACTTGGTCCAAGAACAGTTTCAATTAATAATCTTATGATTAATTCACTCACATTTCTGATTACAATTTTCACCAACTACTTTCTTTTATGGTAATTTCTTAGATTCTTGATTTGTGAATGAATTATTTGGTCTTCTAAACTTATCATTGATACTCATGAGAACCTGTCTTAAGACCATTGTAATGAGTTCCAACAAAATAGGGTATGTGCATCTGTTTTCTGTTTTTGAAATACTTTGTGTAAGAGACCTGAATATTCCCCCTTATTGGGCCTCCGTGGCCTAGTGGTTAGAGTACAGAACTTGAAATCACATGGGCCCTCTCCGCGTGGGTTCAAATCCTGAGAGGGATATGGATTTTCATGAGAGGCAGTCTCTCGACTGACTTACGGAATGCCGATGGTTCTACCCACCTTGACCAGCCCTTATGGGCAGTTGAGTATGGGGTCTTTCCTCCATCATTAAGAGTCGGGCATCGCTACATAACTGAAATAATGTTGATGTGATGTAAAACCCATAAAAAAAATCCCCCTTATCTAGACCTATGCAAATATCAAATATTTCCTTAGAATCCAGCAAATAAAAAGGCAGGATTGTTTTTTTTTTCGAAATCATACCAACTGTTTTCTCTTCTCTTTTCAGAGTAATGAAAGTAGCCAACAAGTTGAAAGAAGCTGGTAAAAAAGTACAATTTGCCATCAGCAGCATGAAAGACTTTGGTCATGAACTCCAAGAGTTTGGCCTCAGTAGCCCAGATGGTAGTAAGCCAACTGTTGCTGGGCGAAACAGCAAGGACCAGAAATTTGTTATGAGCGAAGAGTTTAGGTATGTTTCATTCTAATTTTAAAACATTTTCCCTGTTTAATCAACATTAAGAACAAACAGTTATGAAACAATTCATCTTTTTACGTTGGGTCCTGCATGGCTCAATGGTTACGGTGGTGGACTTAAAACTCTGGGGTTCCGGGTTCATGTCCCATTGTCACCTCTGGTCTTGTGGCAATGATTTTTGGCAAGTCACTTCAGAGTGCTAGCCTAGTACTGGTGGGTCCAGGAAAACTGTAGCATAACTGGTTGATTGTTGACACAGTGTTAAACACCATACAAAGAAAGGAAATTTCTTTTATTTAATGAAGATGGAATGACTTCAGAAACAATTGATGTAGTGTCTTCTGTAAATTGTCTGTCATTTTGAATGGTCTATTTCTTTATTTTTTGGCTTAATGGTTTATACCTTAAATTTCCAAGGAAAACATTGACTGTTTTTGTTGTTATCTGTTCTTGCTTTCGATGTAAACAAGTCACAACATACCTTTTTGTGGGGGGTAGCTTTGGCAAGACACTATAGAGCTCTGGTTAGTTCTGGTAAAACCAAGGAAGCCATAAAATAACTGAAATACTGTTGACAAGGTGTTTAATCCCACATAAACAAACACCAATTACCTAATGCATTAATGGATTTAGAAACCAGCTACACATCTTTGTAAAAATCACAATGTGACAAGAAAAAGACAAGAGCTTTACAAATGATATGAAAACCTGTCTTTGTATTTGTTGAGAAACACATTTTCTTATTTTTCAGCATGGACAATTTAGAGAAATTTGCTCAAGATTTGTTGGATGATAAATTAGAGCCATTCATGAAATCTGAGCCTGTTCCAAGCTCGCAAGAGGCTGTTAAGGTCTGTTTCCTTCTTACATACTTGGTTTAATGTGCTTGCTGTTGAAGTTTTTAGAAATCTGACCAATGGAGAAATTGCTCATAAAGCCTTTTTTCCTTAATGTCACTATGGTTTCCTAACTGGTAGGAAAGAATCTTTTTTGGCAAATCACTTCAGAGCCCTAGCCTAGTACAGGTGGATCCAGGAAAGCCGTATTATAACTGAGAAGTTGTTGACTTGGTCTTCAACACCTTACAAATAAGTACAAAACACTAGGCCAAATGTATGCTTAATCTTTACAGAAATCCATTTATAATGGTTTTATAGTGAAAACCCCCCAAATAAAACGCACTTGTTAAACATTTTTACAAGGGTTGGTCCTTATTTTTCAGGTTGCAGTAGCCAAGAACTTTGATGATATTGTTGCTGATGATAAAGATGTTTTAATTGAGTTTTATGCACCATGGTGTGGTCACTGTAAATCTCTAGAGCCAAAATATAAAGAACTGGCTGAAAAGGTGAGTCTGGTTTGCTTGAAATACTTAAAAGAAAATCTCAAAATTCCTTGGAGCATAAATATAAGGAAGTGTGTTTTGTGCTGGAAAATTTATATTTACCATAATGTAAAAATGATATGGAATTGGCTGTACAGAATTCATAAGATTATCTCTCTTTAACTAAGATTCCTTAAGGTACAATTAATTGTTTTGATAAAAAAAGCAACATATGATACCCATGGACATTTTTTCCTATTACTCCTGCTTTCATTTGAATTTCATGTTGAAAAAAGTGGGAAAAATGTAGACCAAAATGAATGTAATCTTAAGTGTTACATGGCTGAAGGAACTTCAAACAATATTCTATTTTAATTGTTTTGATATTAAAATACTAATATTAAGTTCATTTTGGATGAAGATTTTGATTGTTAAGTGATTTTTGTATTGCAGTTGGAAGATGATCCAAGTGTAGTTATTGCCAAAATGGATGCCACAGCCAACGATGTTCCTCCACAATTTGAAGTTCAAGGGTAGGTGTTTTTTTAAGCTGCTTGTTGACAGATGTCAGAAAATTTGGAAATAAAACTTTATTCTTTAAAATTGCACAACAGCTCTTGCAATGTATGATACACAAGTGAGAATAGCCATTGAAAGCAAAAGTAGTTTATATTTTACTTTTAGAGCCTGTATATAGTTAATCAATATGTATTAAGATCCAAAATCATTGCAATGGGTTTGGGATCTATCATATACAGATGGTACATACCTAGATATGTTGGCGCTTCCTGAAACAATGCTTTAATAATAATTTTTAAATAATTTGCAACAATACAAAAATTATTATTTCACTGTCATTTTTTTTTTTATATTCATATATTTTTTTTTTAAATAATGTCTTATTGTAACTTATTCACTCACACAAGACCTCGATGATAACTGTTAAGATTTATTTGTCCACAATTAAAGTTTATTTTAGTTTACAAAAAGCATTTATAAAGTTCTTTTGAGCACATGGCCTAGCTCTAGTGGATTCAAATTACGGTGATTTGATTTTCAAGAAAAACAATAAGAAGCACAGTCGCCCAGTTTTCTTTTCTTTTCTGTTTTCAAATCTTGAATTTGGAGCTATCAAGAGAATTTTCTCAATCTGATGATTCTAGTTAGTACTAACAAATTAGGATTTGTTTTTAGTGTAATAGAAATCCTTTGTAAAAAAACCCCTGACAGGCAGCCGCATTTTACCTTTAACCACACAGAAGTCTCTGTTAATCTTTTTTTTTTTTCTCTTTCAAATGTAGAATTGTCTATAACTCAAATGTTATTTATTTTCAGGTTCCCAACCATCTACTTCAAACCTAAGGGATCCAGCCCAAAGAAATATCAGGTAGCTTATCAATATTTGTAGCTCACTTTTATACAAACATTTTACTTTTTGATGTTCTGAAATAGAAAGAAATTTGTCAAGTTTGATGCAGAAGGCAGCTGTCACAAAAGAAGAAAGTGCTTATCGCAAGCAATTGCCCTGTTTGCAAAAGTCTAGACCTTTAAATGCATGTGTATTAACTTATGTTAATATGAAGTAAAGACTCAAATTATTTAGTGGAAAATGCTCAGTAACATTAAATGAGGGTCCTGCATGGCCCTTTGGTTAAGGTGTAGGACTTGTGACATGGGGTTCTGGCCTCACCAATAGTACTGGGAATATCTTAGGGGTGTCCTTGGGTAAGGCACTGTTGAGCCCTGCCTAGGACTGGTGAAATCCGGGAAAGCCGTAGAATATCTGAAATGCTGAAAACATGGTGTTGAAGCCCACATAAACAACTACATTCAATTAAAGTTTTGTTGTCTGACACAAATTGTTTTAAATTACATCAAAGTTGATGAACATGCTTTAATTACGTTGATGAACATTGTCTGTTACAAGTCAAATTAAAGAGCACTTAGTAATATTTGATCTATTAGAAATATATATATATATTTTTTTTTTCATTGTCTGTTACAAGTCAAATAAACCTTTTCACTACCTATATCGCCGGATATATCTGATGCACTCTAAGCATCTTATAAACCATATCCCTCATTAATTAAGGCGTAATATGGTTGTATGTATAGAATATAGTTTACACATTAGAGAACTGAAGGTTTGTATTTAGTGTACTGTAAAACTTGATATTGATTTTATGAATCAGTGACCTCATTTGAGTGTTTGTAACAGACGGGGCAAGGGTAAATTCTATCTTTTTCCCATTGTTTCCACATTTTCCCTTGATATACGAGAGAGCAACGAGGTCTGGTAGTTAAAAAGATTAAGATTAGTAATATTAGATCTTTTTGAAATATATTTTGATTTTTTCCTTTTTCAACAGGGTGGCCGAGAAGTTAAGGACTTTATCCAATATTTGGCTAAAGAATCCACAGACGGTCTCATAAATTATACCAAAGACGGCAAGAAGAAGAAGGAAGGAAAGATTGAGTTATAAAACCTCATATTAGTGCTAATGTCGTCAATAATTTTTTCTTTGTAATGTGTAAGGATTCATCATTGTTGATTGGTGTATATAAAAGACTGCCAAAATTGGTTTCATTTTGAGGGTTTAAATATTTCTTTTTTGCGAGGGAGTTTGTTTAGATTAAACACATTTAGGATATCATGTACCTAAGTTACATGACTAGTTTCATTGAGAAGTAAATGACAATTTTTTTTAAAGAATCATTTATCGATTGTGAAATTCTATGTTGTTGGTTTGAGGTAGATGATTCTAAAGATTACCCACAACATAGGATTTCACTCATAATTTGTCGAGTAGAGTAAGCAGTATGTATCCCAAGCTTATCGGAAGCCTTGAAGATAATGGCATTGGGATTGAAGACAGGCAAAAAAGCTTCCTGGTTAGTTTTAGTTTAAAACAAATACCATCTTTGAGCAGAGGTAACACATCCATTTGTTTATTATGCACACCTATCACATTTGTTCATTAAGAAATAAAATAAGTCATCGGTGACTCAGTTAAATCGGTCATACATTTGACAGAGGCACTGGTGTTTGTAGAACAAACATTTAGTTACAATGTCATTTGAAATTGTAAAATCATGCATTCAATGGAAATGTTTATTTGCTGTTCAGAATTCATTTATTTCATTAAGTCTTCCAAATTTTCTGAAGAATTTAGTTTTGATCCTAGTACTTAAAAAGCCTGAATAAATATGCCGTCAGACAGTGTGTGTAGAATATCATAACTTACGCAGTACATGTACGTTGTTAATGAATAAAAGTGTGTTGTATATTTGTTGGAGTGTAATTTGGTTGTAATGTTGTGATTGCCATAGGTATGAAATGAACCTCTGTATGGACATGAAAGAGCTCAAATATCACTTAGAGTTGCATTAGCAAAAAACATCTTACTTCTCAGAAAATTCTGCTTAACTTGTATTGAATTAGCATCAACAACTCAAATGCTTTAATGCATATTTTCTTTATTTAAGACTTATGTACTAAGTACATTAAAGGGGGTCATATCCTTTCATTGTTTATAGTCTTGAAAATGATTTGAATTTCTTTTAACTCATCAAGGGTTCTATGCAATACTATAGTGAGTGCTTTACATTAGTGAAAAACTTACTATAGCCTTGCATTCATCCCTCGATATTTACTGTGAGGGTCTTGTGTTTTTTTATGATACAACTATTTATGCCTTTTCTTTTCTTTTTGAATACTAAATGTATGATAAAGATATTTTCATGATTTTTTAAGAAATAGTTGGTCCATGCTAGTGAACAGTAAAGTGGATATAAAACAAAACCTTTTTAATGAAATTTTCACAGTGTCAGAAATACAACCAATAAAAAAGGCACATCATGTAACAATCATAGTGAGATATGTCACACTATTAATAAACTATTTTATTAAGATTTTGTTGTTTGTAAACCTTTCCTTTTCCACTGCTAAAGCTGCTTACAAAATGGTCAAGTACAAAACTCGAAATCACAAATCCCTGCTCCCTGACGGTCCAAATTAAGGCAGTCTGACCAATTTAATATAGATGGTTCCATCCGATTACTCTTTCAGTATATGAAAGACTTTGGCCGAGTAACTACAACCTAGTCTAGGCCGATAGCCCTACAAGCATTGGAGTATCTTGGGCTTTGGCCCCATTACCTAGTCCAGGCTGATAAGCATTGGAGTGGCTAAGGCCTTATTTCTTAGTTCAGACCTATAAGCATTGAAGTATCTAATGTTAATGCAGTATTACCTAATCCAGGCCAATAACACTACAAGCATTGGAGTATCTTAGGCTTAGGCACATTTACCTAGTTCAGACCTATAAGCATTGAAGTATCTAATGTTAAGGCAGTATTACCTAATCCAGGCCAATAACACTACAAGCATTGGAGTATCTTAGGCTTAGGCACATTTACCTAGTTCAGGCCTATAAGCATTGAAGTATCTTAAGTTAAGGCACTATTACCTAATCCAGACCAATAACACTACAAGCATTGGAGTATCTTAGGCTTAGGCACATTTACCTAGTCCAGGCCTATAAGCATTGAAGTATCTTAAGTTAATGCACTATTACCTAATCCAGGCCAATAACACTACAGGCATTGGAGTATCTTAGGCTTAGGCACGTTTACCTAGTTCAGGCCTATAAGCATTGAAGTCTCTTAAGTTAAGGCACTGTTACCTTTTCCAGGCTGAAAACTCTATAAGTGTTGGAGTATCTTAGGCTATGGCACTATTACTTAGTACAGGCCTTTAATCCTATAAGAATTGGAGTAGCTTAGGCTAAGGACTTATTACCTAGTCCAGTCCAATAACCCTATAAGCATTTGAGTATCTTTGCTTATGATACTTTTACATAGTACAGACCTTTAATCCTATAAGCATTTAAGTATCTCAGGCTAAGTCCCTACTACCCAGTCCAGGCTGATAAACCTATTATCATTTGCATATCTTGGGCTTAGGCCTTATTACATAGTACAGGCAGATTTTCTTTTAAGCATTTTAATATCTTAGGCTTAGGCCCTATAACATAGTACAGACAGATATCCCTATAAGCATTCAAGTAGCTTAGGCCCTATCTATAGTCCAGGCTGATAACCCATTAAGCTATTGAGTATCATAGGCTTAGGCCTTATTAGATAGTACAGACAGATATCCCTATAAGCATTGGAGAATCTAAGGCTATGGTCCTATTACTTAGTCCAGGCTTTTAACCCTGTAAGCACTTGAGTACTTTAAGCTTAGGCCCTATTACATAGTACAGGCAGATCCCTATAAGCATTTGAGTATCATAGGCTAAGGCCCTATAACATGGTACAGATATATATCCCTATATGCATTCACGTAGGTTAGGCTGAGGCCTGATTACATAGTACAGGCAGATATCCCTATAATGCGATTGAGTTTCTAAGGCTTTAGCCCTATTGGATAGTATAGGCAGATATCCCTATAAGTATTCAAGTAGTTTAGGCCTAGGCCCTACTCATAGTCCAGGCTGATTACCCTATAAGCAATGGAGTATCTTAAGCTAAGGTACGTTTACCTAGAACAGTCCGGTAATGCTATAAGCATTTGAGTATCTTAGGCTATGGCACTATTACTTAGTACAGGCCAAAAACCCTATAAGCATTGGAGAATCTTAGGCTAAGGCACTATTACCTAGTACAGGCCAAAAACCCTATAAGCATTGGAGTATCTTAGGCTAAGGCACTATTACCTAGTACAGGCCAAAAACCCTATAAGCAATGGAGTATCTTAAGCTAAGGCACTATTACCTAGTACAGGCCAAAAACCCTATAAGCAATGGAGCATCTTAGGCTAAGGCACTATTACCTAGTACAGGCCAAAAACCCTATAAGCAATGGAGCATCTTAGGCTAAGGCACTATTACCTAGTACAGGCCAAAAACCCTATAAGCAATGGAGTATCTTAGGCTAAGGCAATTACTTAGTACAGGCCAAAAACCCTATAAGCATTGGAGTATCTTAGGCTAAGGCACTATTATTTAGTACAGGCCAAAATCCCTATAAGCATTGGAGTATCTTAGGCTAAGGTACTATTACCTAGTACAGGCCCAAATCCCTATAAGCATTGGAGTATCTTAGGCTAAGGCACTATTACCTAGTACAGGCCAAAAACCCTATAAGCATTGGAGTATCTTAGGCTAAGGCACTATTACCTAGTACAGGCCAAAAACCCTATAAGCATTTGAGTATCTTAAGCTAAGGTACTATTACTTGGAACAGTCCGGTAATGCTATAAGCATTTGAGTATCTTAGGCTAAGGCACTATTACCTAGTACAGGCCAAAAACCCTATAAGCATTTGAGTATCTTAAGCTAAGGCACTATTACCTAGTACAGGCCAAAAACCCTATAAGCAAAGGAGTATCGTAGGCTAAGGCAGTATTACCTAGTACAGGCCAAAAACCCTATAAGCATTGGAGTATCTTAGGCTTAGGCACTATTACCTAGTACAGGCCTATAACTCTATAAGCATTGGAGTATCTTAGGCTAAGGCACTATTATTTAGTACAGGTTGACAACCCTATACACATTTGAGTATCTAAGGCATCATTACCTAGTCCAGGCTGATAACACTTTAAGCATTTGAATGTCTTAGGCTTAAGAAATATTCAAGAGTCCTTTCAGACAACTTTAATGAGTATTTGAGTATCTTGGGCTAAGGTACTTTTCCCTACTACATGTTTGGCCAAAAGCCCTCTAAGTATTGAAGAAACCATTTTTTGATTAGAAATGACATAAGTATTGCAGATATAGGGTTAAATGCATACATCCGTTTTCAATGCAATATGCATTAAGATGATTAAAGAGATTGTATAGTGTAAATGCAGTTGCAGAGAGCTGTTTTAATACACAACTTAAGGCTTAGTGGTTGGAGTACAGAACTTGAAATCACATGGCCCCTCTCCGCGTGGGTTCAAATCCTGAGAGAGATATGGATTTTCATGAGAGGCAGTCTCCCAACTGACTTACAGAATGCCGATGGTTCTACCCACCTTGACCAGCCCTTATGGGCAGTTGAGTATGGGGTCTTCTTCCATCATTTAAAGTAGGGCAACGCTACATAACTGAAATAATGTTGATGTGATGTAAAACCCATATGAAAAAAAAGGAAAATATTTGCTTGAATCAAACCATGGTTAGTATCTTAAATAAAAGTACATACAATACATGTACAACAATGTGACACATAATTCAAAGCATCTTGGAGAGATGCTTCAAATGATATGTTACTTTACAATATTGCTTATCTCGATATTGAAATCATAGAGAATGCTGTTTTGAACTTAGCAAATTCTTAGCAGATGGCATGATTTAGTAAAATGCTACCCTGGTCCATTATCATGAGAAGACACCAGACTTTATTGCCCACAAGGACTGGATAGATATATCCATATTCCGTTAACCCATTACCAAACAATAACGGCATTTGACCAGTTTGTCGCAGACGACTTTAGAAAAAATTGTGGGAAAAGGAGAAATTGCTCGTAAAGAGCAATTTCTCCTTTTCCCACCCCAACAGAAGATTATTTTTTCAATTTCATCACATTTTAAAATGTCGTCTGCAAACTCTTTTGATTTATGACAGTAAAATATTTGGTGTTTGGTAAAGGGTTAAGACAGCAAGGAAACTACCTTGAATGTGTAATCTTCAGTGATTTTAATCCATGCAGTGAGGGGCAGTGTTATTTCAAACTGTGTACTCATATCACTAGGTTACAAGGGCTCCTTCCTTTTGAAGGCATTTTATAAGAAAAAAGTAAATTGCGAAATGATGAAATCTTTGCTGGTGTGCTTTCATCTTTAAAACTAAACATGGTTTTACAGAGCATCATGGCGATATCGAGCTATTCCGCCATGCCTGGTTTTCATCAATAAAAGAACCTATATTTACTGGAAAGTTTATACAAGCTGAATCAGATGGATCCATTGCTCTTTTACAAGTCACTAAAATCGTTTAATTCTACACCAATGAGAAGCTGAGTATAGTGGGAAAAGGCCTCCGGTGTGTAAGACATTCAAATTGCTCTTTATACAATAGGAGTGCTCATGGAAGTCAAAGGAAAACATAAAACAGTCATTGGTGTATGACATATATTTCAGGTTTTTTTCATCAGTTTTTTACATTTACATATTTATATTTTATACACAATAACAAAACAGCAACAAATATATTTATAATTGGGAATTTCATACTTATGATATGGATGGAATAATTCAATGAGTACATGCGTACACAAAAAGGGGGGCTTAGAATATAAGATAACGATATCACAACCCAATAGTCTGTGTAGAAAAGATTCCTAAGCTTCTGCAGCAGCTATAGACTAACATGGCTTTTAAGACTTTAAAAATGAAAATCAAGGGTTCAATGCAATACTATAGTAAGTGCTTCACGTTTGTGAAGCACTTACTATAGTCTTGCATTGAACCCTTGAAATGATCATTTGCTACTTCATGAAAAACGAAAAAATTAAACAAATATAATCTTTGTGTGATAGAGAAAATTCAAGCATATCTTATGTTGATGAGGTATTAAATTTTATTTTAGCAATTGCAAATAGAGATAACTCATGTTTTGTGAAATCTACCTTCCAAAGATATGTTCTATTAATTTTTTGCCATGATTCTAACATTTTCCCAAATAAATGTTAATCAGATTTTCTTTGAAGCATAACAAAAACTTGTCTTTATAATTCAATTGCATTCTTTACAACAAAAGCTGAGCATGCACTTTAACTTTAATGGAATGTCATCGAGCGTGTGAAAATGTGTCTATTATGTAGACATTAAATAATGATAATACTCCATTATCCAACATTTCTCTATTTATCCGATTTCTTGGTTTTGGTTTATCAAAAATGAAAAGTATTGTACCAATAGGAGAGAATGATTGAAAAGGCATTCCTCCCCTATTTCTTAAATATCTGCTTCAAAATTCATACACATGATGAAAAGGTTTCACAAACAAAATCATCTAAATTATAAGCGAACACTTTTGTAACATGTCATGAAGCAGCAGATTAAGAACTTGTAAAGATAGATAGTAAGTACCATATCCAAACTGTGACTTCATACTGATGCAAACAGGCTGGATTCAGGCCAGCGGCAAAATAAATTGGTGACGAGCCTGTGATCTAACCTGTTTGCTACTCTGAGTACCATTCCACTTTAAAATTAAGCAGATGTTTAAAGTCTTGGAATCCAGACGACACAAAAATCCATTTCTAGAAAAATTACCCAGCATTCCCAGGGTTAAGAGCCTATATGGAATATAGATGAATGATTTCAACATTTTGAATATTGAGCTTGTCATGCAATATGTTACTGAATCAATGCATTACTAAGTAATCATGCCCAACTGCTGGACAGTTATTTAGTTTGAAAAATAAATTTTCTTCTATATGATTTAGAAACCATAGTGAAAAAAGAAAAGAGAAATTGCACAATATTGTTAGACAGAAGTGTTTAGGGTTTATTCCTATAATTCTAAGCATGCTTAAGCATTGGGTAAGTTACAAAATGACGAATAGCAATCAAATTGCAATTCATTAGGCAAAAAAGCAAAACAATACAATATTGTGATAGAAAATAAGATTCTATCATTAACACATTAATTCCACAAGCATGAAGAAATTTGGAAATTTGAAACTCATACAAATTGAAAGCAACCGTAGAAGGAAAAATAATCTAGAAGATGCGTAAACAGTTACATTTTCACTGTGATCTTGGGAAGAAACCATTCTGACAAAAGGGGAAATTGCTTGTACCAAGCAATTTCTCCTTTTGTCAGAATGGTTTCTTAAGCGTTTTGTAGCAGGTGCGGCAATATCAAGAATCAAGGAGTAAAGAATTGACCAAGCAATAATTAAAAACCTTGTCAATCATGCATAGGAGTCGAATCATTAATCAAAGATTCAATATCTTACACTGGATGGAGTATAATTCTCAAGTTTACATGCTTAACAAGATTTACAAAACAGTTTGGTTCCATGATAAAACACTAAAACAAAATTTGTGTCAAAACATTGTAATGGAAAACAACAGCACCAAAAAGTCTAATTACCAATTTTTTGTTAGATCCCATCAGAAGTACAGTATTTCAGTCATAATATAATGTGAAGCTCTTAACCCACAAAGGAAAACCACAAGATGAATTGCCAATAAAGGCTGGCCAAGATGTGTACAACCACTCACATTTCGTAAGACCACAAAGAAATGATCTCTCATGGAAATTTGACTTCATCCCAACCAAGGTATTCACAGATTCACCAATAAATATACCAACATTGGTTCCTTAACCCTTTCACAAACAATAACGACATTTGATCATTTTGTTACAGACGACTTTAGAAAACATTGTGGGAAAAGGAGAAATTGCTCGTAACGAACAATTTTTCCTTTTCCCACAATGTTTTCTGCCCTATCAGAAGATTATTTCCCAATTTCATCACATTTTGAAATGTCGTCTGCAAACTCTTTCAATTTGGGACAGTCGAAAAATTGTTGTTTGGGAAAGGGTTAACCTAACTAAGTGTGTAGTTATACACAACAACAAAATTACCCTTATCTAATCTCTAGTTATTTTGAGCATTTCAACAAACAAAGTTTAATCCTCTCCCTCAATGCATTCTTAAATCAACATTTAACATTTTTGTTTCAAACAAAAAGCTGTCTAACAAAATTGAAAACAAGAAGTTGTATGCACACACACAAACTACCAACATTGAGGCAAAGCAGAGGATGTTTCGAAGTTAAATATGAGCCAAGAACAAAATAGAAAACGGAAACATTCAGTCTTGCCACATGTTTCACAGAGAGTCTGCAGCAAGCTTGCCAGAATACAAATGGAATGAAAAACCTGTTTTATGCCGTTTCCTTCAAAAATGTGTTGAAATATGTTTCAAATTCCTTTACAAATAATTAGAAAAAGGTCTTACGGTTGTAGTTCAAAATGAGTTTATGGTCAAGCGCTCATCAAAGTTTCAAACTGTTAAACTAATCAAAACTTAACCTATCCAAGGAATTTCACATATATTCACATATATGAGCATAAAGCAGTTTTTCAATTTGTTTATTAGTTGCAACCATCAAAAACAAGCACAGTAAGTTATCTAAAGTGATGAAATTCCAAAGGTTCAGTGCAAGACTATAGTAAGTGCTTTACTTTTGTGAAGGACTTACTATAGCCTGGCATTAGACCCTTGATTTGTACCTTTGTAATCAAATGTTTTTCAATCAATCCTTTAAGAAACTTCTTTCATCAAAATGGAATCTTAAATCTGGGGATGTATAGCTTTATTGATTTTCAAATGATTTGTAATGATAACTCATTCAAATTAAAGCAAATAAATAGCACATCAGGTGGATTAAATCTCTAAATCACACAAAACACTACGGCAAGCTTGAACAGCAGGTAATCTTGGTCTATCATCCCTTTGAAGGCGCTTCTTTTCACCAGCAGTGAGTTGATCATAGGCATGTTTATACTCCCGGTCAAAGGCATCTTTAAAATAGATATCAAAAATAGCTGTCACATATACAAATATAACATGACATCAAGCTGGGGGTGATTGAAAAAAATATTCCTTGTCATACATTAACCCTTAGAATGCTGGGTAATTTTCTAAAAATAGGTTTTTGTGTTGTTTGCTTTCCAAAACCTTAAATATCTGCATAATTTTGATGAGGAAATATATCCAGACAAGCAAAAAGGTTTAGATTACAGGCCAGCTGCCAATTTACTTAAAGGCTTGCCTGGATCTAACCTGTTTGCATAAGCATGAAGTTGGTTCCAGCATTAAAAGTGTTAACAGATTCCTAAGTTTAAAATATAAGCTTAAAATTATAAAACAATTAAAATATGATTTCAGAAGGATATAATATAAAGTTCGCATTTTGTCACTACCCTTTTTCTCTTTTTTATCCCCTTCTTATATTGGGGTTAAATGCGGTGTCATCATTATTTCAGTTATTTTATTCTATGGCTTTGCAGGATTTCACTAGTATTAGGCAGGTTTCTGCAGTGTCTTGCCCAGGGTCACGCCTACGAAAAGTCAAAGTGCCATCAGTCAGGACTAAACCCCAGCTTATTACGCAGTTGACAGGGGCTAAGTTCTAAGTCCTACATTACGATTAGGCCATAGAGGAACCCCTTAAGGAGACCCATTGTAATCCTTTAAAAAGTTAGCTATTTGGTCCATCGGGATATACTTCACTTACCATGATCAATGTTTACTTTCCCCAATGCAGTGAATGCAAGGAACAACACCTCTCTGTACAGACTCCTAAAGCGCTTCCGTCGAATTCTTCGTCTACCATTCATGATTTTCTTTATGGGACTCAACACATCATTACAGGTGATGTTGTCTATGATTTGGTGCAAAAATCTGAAAAAGAAAAAAAAAGGGATAAAATGTCCATAGAGGGACCATTCTTATCTCCTTCAAAGAAGATCAAATCCTCTTTATGTAGCACTATAATGAAAGATTTGAACACGATAGATAAATGTAACACATTGATAGATAAATCCAACACATTAAAAGATAAAACTATGACGGATTGAAAGATAAATTTTACACTTTGATAGATAAATCTAACACTTTGATAGATAAATTAAACATTGTCTGCCTGCTGCAAATCTTGTACTTGAAAGAGCAACAGAAACACACTGATCAACAATTTAGAAACACACTGATCAACAATCTAAAAAATCTAATTTTACTATTTTAAAGCAGTCAAAGTATATACAAAATCGTCATCAATAAAATATAATTTCTTTTCGATTGAAGACAGGGGACCTTCACCAGATAAGTCTGATCCTTCTTGAATCAAGACTCAGTCAAACCCATAATCGCAACAAACTAAGATCAGTTCATATTTGTTTCTTCATAAGTCCCAACAAAGTTCTGGATGAGCAGCACCGATTATTAACAAAACTTAACAAATCACCCGTTGTCTATAAGAAAAAATACCCCCATTCCCTTCTATGAAATTTTGTAACTGTTCAAAATCAAACATAAATAACAGCAGATGACCATTATAAAGCACGGAAAGTAACCTTTTCTTTAGGATGTTGGAATGAAACCACTGTGACAAAAGTAGTAATTGCTCATCTCGAGAAATTTCTAATTTTGCCATAGTGGGCTCTATTCAATATATTCAAGAAAATGTTAAATTTCATAGTTAACTTGTCTTCCAACATTTTTTTTCTATTGTCACAAAAGTTCAACAGTCCTATCCAACAGCTTTATAACAATGGGTTCATGTTCAGGAAAAAGGTAGACAACCAATTCCATGCTGTGTATCTACATATAAAACTTACGCTCGGTTGAATGACTGCGACTCCGTAACAAGGGCATCAACGACGGAGGAACCTTGACCTTTGGTCCATACAATGTACATGGGTTTCCCCACCTCTTCATGAATGCGGATGTTGTCCCATTTCGCCCGGATCAACACATTGTCACTGGTAAACTTATCAGTCTCTACACCCTGAATACACACATATAGAAAATATTTGATTTTGTATTAAAAGGTAAATGTTTTGATTATTATAGTGCCACATCTATGGAAAGGCCAACCGAGTTTGGCTTATGAGACACTATTCAGTGAATATACCAAGTACCTCCCAAGTTCTACCTCTATGACAGGCGAATATAGGTCGGTATGCATTAAATTTAACTAGCTAGCGGCTCACAGGTTTAACTTTGTGCTAATTATCTTTCAGTTGTATAACGTTTTTTCTGGGATTCACCTAACCTAAGTTTAGGGTCTGAAAAGTTTTGCAAAAGGACATGCCCAGAAAGCCAACAATGTCGGCAGGGCTCAAATCTGCATCCTCCGCCAAATCAGTAAAACCCTTTTTAACATGAAACCGACTTTTTCCAGTTTTAACCTTTTCCCAAACAAATTTTCGACTGTCCCAAATCTTAAGAGTTTGCAGACGACATTTCAAAACATGATGAAATTGAAAAATAATCTTCTGATAGAGCAGAAAACGTGGGAAAAGGAAAAAATACTCCTTACAAGCAATTTTTCCTTTTCCCACAATGTTTTCTAAAGTCTAAAGTCGTCTGCAACAAATTGGTCAATTGTCGTTATTGTTTGGGAAAGGGTTAATGCTATCCAAGCTAGAGTGAGCCACATAAAGGAAACATACCATTACAACTATTGTTTTTTTTTTGTGTTTGCAGAACAAAGATCCATTGACAAATCTCTTTGAATCTATTCCCCCTGTAACCTCAGTGATGTCAATCAAAATAACTATACAAACAAGTCTTGTATTTCTGATAGCAAATAATGGTCATATCCTCCAAAATCATTTCATTAAGATGTTTCTAATGAGAGTGTACTGTAGAGGATTTCAAATCAGAAAGAACAAAAGTGACAAGGTATCCTAGGAGTTTGTTTGCTCATCCATGAGTTATTTCTGTCAAACTGCAACAAGCTTTCGATGATTTTTTTCTCTTTTCCAATTAAGATCCACCTCTAAAGAAATGGTTAATTGGAGATGCATGTAAGTAGAAAAAGGTTGCAAAACCTACCTCAGGATTAAGATTGTATGCCTTGGTTGTGAGAAGAAAGCCTGCCAGATGGTTTGTGGACTGTATTCTTTTAAAGTACCAAATCTGATGAAGAAAAAAGGAATAATAAAAGAACAATCAGGATGTTTGTAACTTGCTAATAAAAACTTTCAGAGAATCAAATCAATGAAATGTCAAAGATTATTTTTGATTACTTGAAAGCTATCTTAATGATGTCAAGAATTAGTTTCTATACCTTTAAAGCTATCTTACAACAAAATGTCAAAAATTATTTTTGATTACTTAAAAACTATCTAAAAAGAAAACTGCTAATTGCTGCTGGATGAATTTGAGGATGACTTTAAAATCTATTCTTAGTAAAATCATACAAATAACTTATCACATATATAACAACAGTAATTTAAGAGACATTTTCAAGTTTTCTAGAGATTTTCTATGGGTATAATTGAAATGTGTCAGGGTGTAAGAGGTACAAAGGTACAGAGGTAGAGCGTCAGTCTCTTGTACCATTAGTCCCAGGTTCCATCCCCGTTAGGCGAGGTAAAAATCCCGTAAGCTTTAAGCTTCCGTCACAATGAGCATAAAGTAAATAAGTTAAAACTAAATGTATGTGTACATACCAGGTTCCAATAGATAATTGGATGTTCATCAACGAATGTGTCTGTGGCAAGAGAGGAATTTCCCTCCGACTCTATTACGGATTCCAAGTTCTTCCGCAAAACAATGGGACTTAGGTATGGAACAGATACAGGCTCTAGCTTGGAATCCCTGAATAAACAATAAGTTGAATGTTTTATAGGAAAAAAAGCGAAGTCTGATTCCTCAGTAATTGTCAATTGTTCAAAGTGATATATTCATGAAGTAACAATTTGTGGGTTGAACATCATTGATTGAGGCCCAGGCACACTAAATATCAAAATATCATCCAGAAAATGACAACCTGGTAATACATGTGTCTGTATTAACCCTTTCCCAAACAAGAAATTTCAACTGTCCCAAATTGAAAGAGTTTGCAGACGACATTTCAAAATGTGATGAAATTGGAAAATAATCTTCTAATAGGCCAGAAAACATTTTGGGAACAGGAGAAATTGTTCGTCACGAGCAATTTCTCCTTTTCCCTCAATGTTTTCTAAAGTCGTCTGCAACAAAGTGGTCAAATGTCGTTTTTGTTTGGGAAAGGGTTAAATACTGCTGATGATAAAACTGAAGTTAATGGTTACCACTACTGGTAAACAAATACGCACGCCCTTATATGGGAAATTGTGACTGGTTCAAATTGAAAAACAGCAGCAGCAATTAGTAATACAAGCAAAAGTTTCGTTATATAAAACTGTTTACATGAAATGATGTGCTTAATTCTAGATTTTTCATAATCATTTAAACAAGCAAATGTTTGCTCTGTATTGCTGTTAACATGAAATGATGTTTAAATTCTAGCTTTCCATTGAAAATAAAGCGAAATATACTTACATATCAAATAAATGTCTCTTCGTAACAGGAGTCAATGGCGTTTTGAACGGGGATACTTCGTCTATGGAAATACTAAGCGGAGATCTCATATTTCTAAATGAGAAACTGTCTACTGATTCTAATGATGAGCTATACATAAACTCTGTAGCACTCGTCAAACATTCACTAGCTGTCCGGCGATGTCGACCCTTTGCCGCCATATCAGACAGCGTTGGCGACTCGCGACTAGGCCGAGCCTGACCCGCGTCTGGTGTATCCATCATGTCTGCCTGGGCAGACTGGCGCATCCATGGGTCATGAGCCATTTCAAAACTTTTCAAGGAACTATTGTCGTCAAGCTCTTCTGCGAATTGAAGTTCATGTTCGTCTCCAGTAATTGGGGTACAGATTTCTGAGTCTTTCCCATAAGATTTTTCCATCTGAGGCGATAATTCACTTTTAACGTTGTCCTCTAAGTGAAAGTCTATCAACTTTGAACTCCTCTTCTTGCGGTTATCCTGGAAATATGAAAAACAACAGTAACATCAGTTAAATATATATCAAAGAAATACTACAGGTTATTTTGTATTCAATGACAAAAATTGTTCATGACTAAGTTTTACTTCCTGCCACTGGAAAAGTTATAATATGCATGAAGAAATCATTGCAAGAGATAGAGAAATGTCACATATCAATTGACTCTCATTTTGAAAAATGAATAGTCTAAATGCTGCAAAATTGCTTCATAACAGGAGTCAAAGAAAGTGTAAGAAAATTGATTTCAGGTTTAACCCAGTCCTTCTTATTTTATATACAGAAGGGAAGTTAAACCAGTAACAAGCAATTTCTCCTTTTCACATACTAGTTTGACCTTATATCAATGCCAAATGATTTTCTTGCTTTTGCTTGCAATTTGGATAGTGACAAAATCTAACATAAGTGCAAAGTATCACAAACGTCTTGAAAAAAGTAGATCAATAACTTAAGATAAGAGCACTTATGAAGATAACAACCATTACCTTTAGGTATATCAGGAGATGTGGCACCAATTTAGAGTTGCAGAACTGGCAGCTGAAATGATAAATAACATGGTCACATGGAACAACCATCGGAAATTCATTTATACATTTCTAGAAATGTTATGTTGGATGTTCATTACCCTTTATTTGTATTATTTCTGACAGTAATTCACTCCATTTTCTCTGTAATAGGGAACCTATAAACTATCAATATTCAACAGTGAAATAATTCACCACCTATTTTCCATGTGCTTACTGTGTCAGAGTTTATTGTTCATGTCATCTTTTAACCGATTAGACTCTGGAATGACAGTAGGTTCTGTTCCAGCTACCATGACTACTTGCCAAGCTAACAAATGGCTGGGGTTTGAAATAAAAAAAAAACCCAAAACATCTGTTGATAGCCATAAGATTAAAAAAAAAAAAAATTGTCCAAAATTTGGAACAAATTTGTCATAATGTTTTCTGCCAAACTATAAAGCCAGTTTTTTAATTTTACATTTATTAAGGGCAGTTTTCTTATCCTTTCAACTAAGTCCCATTTGAGAGAATCACATTAACAAAGCTTTGTTGATATCAAAAACACTTCAATGAACATAAAACAACAAATATTTTTCATCTAATATTTAGGATAGAAGATAAAATATTGACAACAACACATAGTGATTATTCATTAATACTATCATTTAATTCCGATTCATTTCTGCAGAACACCTATTATTGTAACAAAAAATATCAAAAACTTAGAGCATACATAAAGTAACATTTAGAATCTTTAAGAAAAAAACCTACATATTCAGACTTCCCGACACTCTGAGAGCCCACGTAGGACCCAAATGAACAATTTCTTCTTTGTCTATGTAAAAATCTGTCAGACTAAAGGGGGTCTCTGTCAGACCTCAGGGATTTTAGTCGGTCAAAGGCCTAGGGCCTACAAAGTTTTGTGAAGACAGCATATTTATACCTATCACATGGTTTTTAAGGTATTAAATTAACCTAGACATATGTATGAACATGTCAACGTGCTCACCTCGTATTCAAGTTCGAATCATCCGCATTCCAGCCCGCCATTATTTCCTCATCATATACAAGACAGCGACACTTGGTACACCTACAACAACTGCTTATCTCCACCTCAATGGCAATGTCCTTGGGATCGATGGTGATGACGCGGGCTGTCGGCTGGGCGCTTGCCCGTTCCTCCTGACATAGGAAATCCATCCTGTCCATGAAGGAGGGTTGGGCTGGGGCGCTCTCTGTAAGATTACCAGGATGTCTCGAATCATTACATTGTTCAAAATAAATTTTTATTGTTTGTTTGTATGGTGTTTAATGCCGCATCAACAGTTTTTCAGTTATGTAACAGCTTTCCTGGATCTCCAGTACTAGGCTAGGGCTCTGAAGTGACTTGCCAAAGGTCACTCGCACGAAGCCAGAGATATTGGTGGGGCATGAACCCGGGACCCCGAGTTCTATGACCGCCATCTTAACCAGTGGGCCATGCAGGAGCCCAAATGAATTCTATAAATCATTCTTAATTATCCTTCATGAATACTTGTTAAAACAATGGCTTACTCAAAAAGGACATTTGATTGTGACAAAGGGAGAAGTTGTTCATCATGAACAATTTCTCCCATTGAAACAATGTGTCTCACATTAATACCACAAAGATAATGTTCTTAATGGCATAAATTTCTTGTCTGATGACATTTAAACATGTATACATAATAATATCTATGAAGGAAACAAGTAAGGTGGATGTATTAAATAATGTTTTGAAAAAGAATTCAAACCATAAGAGTCTTAATCATTTTCCAATTTTCAGGGTTATTTCAAACATACTTCATTAAAACTAATTACGTATGTGACAAAAATCTTCGTCAGAAAATACCATTGTTCAAATTAAGATTAAAAACATTAGGACAAATAAAACATTTACGGATAAAAATCTAATTTTATCTATATACAATTTTTTCAAATTATCTGTATTAAAGAAAGGTTGAAAAAGATCTTCAATCTTTCAGTAACCCATTACCCAATGTGCAAATTTGTGACTGGTTCAAAATGAGAGCAACAGCAGACAAATAAGAAGAAAAAACAAACCTTGTAATATGGGGCAAAACCTTTGGGACAAAAGGATTAATGGCTCATTAAGAGCAACTTATCATTTTGTCACAGTTGTTTCTTTAATCTTCAGCAATAAATTTGTCAAATTTGTCAAGGTATAGTGTATCATGATATATTTCACTATATGGTCACCATGGAACAAAAGATAAGTGAAATATTCACTAAAAACCCATTGAGAGTCATCTTTGACCTCCATATTAAACTAGATTCTAGCAAGACAACCATGATACAAGTGCAGATGGAGTGAAATCATTCATGAATATTGTAAGAGTAAATGTATAGTTTTTAGGATTAGTGCAAGTAGATACATAATGGGACATCAAAGTATTTTTAGGGTAACAAAGTACTACTGCATCCAAACTATCTATTTTCCTTAAGAGGTAAAAAAAGAAAATTAGATTGATGGAAAGGCAATTGAAATATACTTCGTATGCATTCAACTGATTCTATATCAACCATCTAGAGCTAGTTTTAGTCTATCTGATTGTTGCAATATCTCTTATCTATTGGTCAAAGAACTTATAAAATTGGGGATTTTTTTTATCAAAATAAAATCAGAACATCACATCCATACATGTACCTTCTTTTATATTACAAAAATAAATTAAGAAAAAAGAAAACCTTGCAAGGTATTTCTTATTTTCTTTTATACAAAAGTTCCTTAAGTCGTTCACCCAAGGAGACAAGGAATAAGTCGATATGGAGCATTCTTCTTGGAAACCCTACCATAAAAACCAATCCTCTGTGATGACTGAGGCCTTTCCTCACACCATTGACTAAGCTCTCAGGACAGAAATCATCCAAATAAAACAGATTGTTACAAAAGCACAGCACAAAATTAAATGAAACTCTATCTTTCTGTTTACCAAGCAATCTCTTTATAATGAATGAATGAATGAATGAATGAATTGTGTTTAAAGGTGCATCGACGCGCATTATGATGAGGTGGATAACGGAATAAAATATAGAAACAGGCAAATTTGCTCACAAAAGTAATTCCTCCTTTTCCCAACATTGCTTTTACTTATTTTCAATTATTTGTACCTTTTTTGTTTCGATCAAAATTAAACTTGCTAGTTTGGTAAACAGTTAAGATGAATATAAGTCTGAAAAAACCAGGCCCCCATATCTATCCCTACCCTATACTCTGGTTACTAAAGTTAACCCTTTACCAAACGCCAAATTTTCGACTGTCCCAAATTGAAAGAGTTTGCAGACAACATTTCAAAATTTGATGAAATTGGAAAATAATCCTGTGATAGGGTAGAAGACATTGTGGAAAATGGAAAAAAAGCTCTTCACGAGCAATTTCTCCTTTTCCCACAATGTTTTCTAAAGTCTTCTGCAACAAAGTGGTCAAATGACGTTATTGTTTGGGAAAGGGTTAAATGAAATCTTGTAGCCAAATCAATCTAAACTCTGAGTATATTAATCACTATGAAATAAGTGTATTTTCAGAAATATATTATCATGAAGTTCTCTGCCTTTCTCCCCAATTTTCTGTTTTATTACTTTCCTAAATGGATATAATATATCATGAAAGAAATTTTTATTTACAAAAAGCATATAAAATCAAGAATGCAATGCCCAACCAATTGTGAAATACATGTAGGGTATTGCCAGAAGAAAACATTACTTTAGTCACCATTTTGCCACAGGCAATTTTTTTAGACACAGGTAAGCATCAAGATTGAATTAAAAAGTTGTGGCAAAAAGTATCTGTATGTTTAATCTATCTCACACAACTTAACAAAAATGAATAATGAATAAATGAATGATTTTTTAAGGCGCATCGACAGCAAAGGTAATTTAGCACACATTATGATCAATTATGGATTAATGGTCAAACAGCAAGCAATGTCAGCAAACAATAGATCCTTTCTTGGTAGCAGACAAATATATATTTCTCTTCTCCTACTCCCACATAATTAAACAATCAACAATCAACCTGCAGTGTGGTATGTGTTTGACAAACAGAATCGTATAAGTTATTCTTAATATTAAAGAGTAATTTCACTCACAATAGTATTGTTTTAAAAACGTAACTTAAGAGATTATGTCATGAAATGACACTTATTAATTTGGGATATTTGAGCGAAAAAAAAAAAAAGGAGAAAAAAAGAGGGCCTGTCACTTTCAAAAGAATAACTCACATGAAACATGTCTATTGAAAAGAATAGTATTTGACAACTTAAAACATGTTTATGAATTACGTCAAAACCACAAGGATAAAAAAAGATAACTGTTGCTTGATCTGAAACATTTTTTCGTTTGAACGCAACGAAATCTGGAGAATTCTGGTTAAAGAGAACACATACATAATAAGGAGAATTATATCTGCTCTCGGGCTCATCTTTAACAGACTGCTGTAGCTATCAATAATTTTTTTAATCTATGCAAACTATAGCAATTAAAAATATGTACAAACTTGTTAAATATCTTAGTTCAACTAAATAGTTCTTTTATAACTTATTAAGTGTTGGACCTTTATGCCAGTCTCTAGTCTATGACTTTATCTTAGCAAACTGTGATAAATTAGACAATTAGACAATCATTTTTAGACAACTGAAATGGTTGTGCAACCTGTTATATCACAAACACTATGACGAAATACATGTGATTGTAATGCTTGTATGTGAAACTATTATACACACTGGCTGATAGTTAATTGGTGATAGATTCACAGCATTCTGTACTTACGGGAAAGTAAATAAGGAACTGAACAAAACAAACAATATCACAAATAAAAAGGTCAGTTTACAATAATACTCCAGGGTAAAAAACTCAGATTATTACTGGATCAAATCAAAAGCAACATCAGATGATATTTTACAACCCTTTCCCCCAAATGGTAATTTGGAACTGGTCCAATTGATGAAATAGCAGATGACAAAAAATGGCAGGAAAAACAACAACAACCAATTCTATATATGACGGTGAAGAGGCTAAGCCATGTGACAAAATGGTAAATTGTTTAATAAGAGCAATTTATTATTTTGTTACAGAGGTTTCAGAATCCTACGGTAGCATACACTATGCAACAGAATGAGGAATTATGGAGTAAGGGATAAAGTATTGCAAATAACATGATTTCAATAATAAAATCATTTGATAAAATTATTGCCACATAAAGACGTAATTTTCTTCACCAGAATTTTGTCTTTTGGCCATGTATCTGAAACCATCTGCAATAGGTGCAGAGTTTATTAGAGGACATCGATTAAACTCGTCAATATCCACATATTAACTGTGTAACTTACTAAATGCATCAACAGAAAGTAACTCAACATATCCACAAGATTCTATACCTTAAGGTTAAAAGTTAAGATAGTTGTTCAAATTTTTCATTCAAGTCTTCTAGAAAAATTACACAGGTTCATTCATTTAAAAAATATATAGTTATCATAGGAAAGATGCCTCTTATCTGCATTTCAGACAATCTCCAAGCTAGACAAAAAATAAGAATTTCTTTAAGACATGAAAAATCCTATTCAATAATATACTTCTGAAGACATGACAAATCATACTTGTAAAGAATTTTCTGAAGACATGAAAAATCCTATTTAGTCAGTCATAATAAATCCTACTTATTGAGAGATAAGAAAGCTAATGTTAGCCATTATATTGTATGTTACGCATGTCAGATTATCTAATAAAAGAGCTTTACCTTGTACACCATTTAAACTTGTGCAATCAAGCCTATCTTGACTCCTGAAATCAACACTGCTTTTTTTCCGATGCGACTCTTTGTAACTCTCATCTCCCGAATCAACCTCATCATACGAGGGTGTGAGTGAAGATGTTGATGACCCAAGCTTACTAGGGGTCATTGACTGTTTAATTTCCGTCAACTTCGATGCCATGGCACCTGTCGCGTATTTGAGCATTCCGCTGAAGTTGTCTTTGTGTCGACGGAAACTTCCTGTTCTGAATAACTTGAAATCGTTCCGCGGAGTCAACGAGGAGGACTCTGGTCTCGGCTCATTTAGTGAGCCACTGGACCAACCTAGCGAAGCAGTTTCCGTTTGAGAATCACATCGCTCTCTCTTAGATTTCCAAGAACTATTTTCCTTTTGGTTATTACCCAAGTTCTCAGGAAAACTGCTTGTTCGTTCAATCTTAAAACTCCTTTGAAGCTTTTCAACTGGTGACAAAGGACCAGAACGTTTCACAATCTCATCATTTCCTGAATCTTTGTTTTCTGAGGTGTCTGATACATTATTGCACTGACCCAAGTCAAGTTTGGATGGTTTGGGCTTGCTTTCCTCCTGAAACGGTTTCGCCTGTAACAGTTTTTCCCGTGCTTTCTGGGGCGAATGTTTCGGCGAAACCTGTTTGGAGTGGACAGATACAGGGGCGGGCTTACTCTCCACAAACAGCCCCAGGGGGTCCTGCTCTGTGACGGGCGTGGGTATGGAATGTAAGGGACTAGACTTGTTTGACTTCAAACTACCCGACCTACTCTTACCATCAACACTAACACCAGCAGTACCATGTAAGTTATTCAGGCCGTCGATAGACGCTCCCATACTGTCACTATCAGGACTGAGACTTTTATTGCTATCACCTGGCTTGTCTCTACACTGTTTGTCTAAATGGTCCCCTTCACTAGGCGGACTATCACATGTACCATTCATGTCATTCTCATCCAGGGCAACGCCGCTGTCCTTAATATCCTGTGATATACCTTCAATATCACTCCCATGATCTGGAATTCCTTCTGGACCATTGAGAATATTCTGGGAACCATCCCTCTCTAAAAGCTCAGCGAAATGTTTCTCCATTTCCTGACCACTAGCTCCTGGTTTGAAACTAGCCAAAAGACTGTTGGATCGCACTTTTGAGCTTGTGTTTCGGTCACCAGCACTCTTGTGTCGCTTCCGTTTTTCTTCAAGCTTTTTAAAGTTACGTCCGTATGCGGGGCCCATGCTCTGTGATAGCTGCCCGTTTTGTAAGGATTCACTAACCATCAACAACCCCACATTCGATCCATCTGAAAACACAGCATTCATCTCTTTATATGGCCGCCAGAAATTGTTTGGAAGTAATCTTGAAAATATTAATCAACATTGCAAATGTATGCAAATTGTCTTCTTTTATCAGAGTACCCTCATGTTACCTGAACAAGCAGTAAAAGTTGTGAACAAATTGTTAAAGGTACTACCATAGCTATTCAATAGTTTAAATGTTTAGAAAATAATCTTAATGACATCCAAGTTTTCACAGACTTAAACAAAAGAGTTCACTACCCTTAATTTAAAATACAAGCAGTAGACTGTGTCTGACAAAAATCCTTTTGTTTTAACACAAAATGTTTAAAATAGTTCAAAAACCACCCAAATAACATCCAAACTTCTATCACTGCATATTCCATATAAATTGATATATGATGTTCATATAACAATCTACCTCTTTGGTGTGTTTTTTTTTTCAAAGAAAAATGAACCCTGGTAAACACATTGCTTTCCAATATAACCAGATAAACCAACAAATAGCAACTAGAACTGAATAGTATTTTCACTCTTTATGATCTGTGAACAGCAACTAAAATTCAAAATACTGAGAAAAAGTTTCCTTTCACAGCCATTCCTTTTCCACTATGTTGTTCAAGTTAATGAATACAGTTATTGAGCTTTTCTTTATCAAAAAATAAAAAGTCATCTTTACGGTCGAACACTATGTTACACAGATCGTAAAAAGTTAAAGAAAGTATAAACAAAAATACTAACGCAAACTTCCATGGTACCCTGTGTCTGGATTACTGTTTCCACTAACAGATCTCTGTCTCACGATACTTCGTACTCGCTGACCAAACTGTGTTGACCCAGAACCATTGGCTTTTCCATTATATGCGTCCTCTTCACCTGCAATGAATTCAGGGTCAGATTAATGTCTTCCAATTGTCATCCAATTGCAGCAAATTACTTAGGAAGCATTTATGATCAAACATGAAATTGCCATATATTTTTCTAAACCATTATAATGCTGGAACTGACTTCATGCTTATGCAAACAGGGAAGACCCAGGCCAGCCACCAAATAAATTGGCGGCTGGCCTGTGATCTTACCTGTTTGCTACTCTGGGTATCTTTTCTCATCAAAAATAAATTTGTCTTCTGTAATAGTTTCAGATTTGCAGCAGGCCCACACAATTGACCAATGATGCACTTCTTTCTAAAGAAGGTTGATCCTTCTATAAAGAATATCAGTTGTGGTAAAGGTTTGGCCGATCATTTCTGAAAAAGACCATTAGTTTGCACCACTGCCAACTCAGTAAACCTTACTTGAAAAAAATCTTACATTCTGCTTTAATTTGCCCTTCCTCTGCAAAGCTCCCAAAGCATTTGTGAAAGTTATGATAATTAAATGATAAATATAGAGAACAAATGGAGAGTAAAAAAACACTTCTTAAATACTTAGTTTTAACAAACCCTCCCCAACACATTAAGAATCCATCATCAACACACAGAGAAATTGCTTTCCAAGTTTTCTCTGAATTAAACAGTAGTTTCTACAAAATATCAATAGAAACGTTATTCTTTCGAAATGTTTAATTGTTCTCTGACATTGCTTTCAATTTGGACAAGTCAGAAATCCTGTAAGTTGGAAACGGAAAAAGAATAAAGTAGGACATGTACTTCTGTGAAGGACCTTCTTTGGACTTGTATTGAAACCTTGATATAATCAACATTTAATGCTAATGGGATGATCACTATGAACAAGGAATTCAAAGAACAGAACTTCACCAGGTTAGTTACAAACTGTCACCAATGTCAGTAATTTTGTTGTTACAGAGAAACATAATCCAACACCAATCATTACTTATCATGCTTTAGACCTATCTGATGAATCATGTAATCTTTCATTTTCCACTTTGTTATAGTGGTTTAATAAGCTCTCCCCAGCATGTGATGGAAAATAAACATGTTGTATAACATAATGAATTCAAGGCAGATTAAGTTATATAGGGCAACCTTACTTGAAGCTGAGCAATAAAAGCACCAAAAAAGCAAAAGAAGAATCCTTCTTTGAGTAACATTATGTTTGAGTAATTGTAGAACGCTCCATTGGTATAGCTCCGACTTGAAAGCAAAGGCAGATGACCATTGTAAAGCCAGGATCAAACTCATATGTTCCATGTGAGACCTAGTAGAAACTACCATGGCAAAAGGAGTAACAGGCCTGCTATTGTTGAGCCTGAAAATCCTTACTTGAAACCTCACTTCAAACATCTTCAATATGAACAAAGAAGGAGAATTTAAAATCTCAAAGCCTTAAATCCGGACCAGGCCTGTAAATTAGCAAGAAACTTGTTAATATTTTGCAATGTTTTTTTTTTTATATTTATATTCAATTCGTTGGCTACAGGTGATTAAGACATGTATCTATCAAGAGGACAAGAATTTATCAATTCCCTTATACAGAAATTTGTAACTGGTTAAAATTGAAAGCAACAACAGACATAAGAAGCATGAATAAATACGTTTCCTTTATGGTTCTGGGTTGAAAACATTGTGATTAGAGGATAAAATGCTCCAAAATGAGCATTTAATGCTTTGGTCACAATGGTTATTCAAAAAATTCTTTTCCAGCAGAGGTGGTACAATGAGGCATTATGGAGTAAGCGGTTTAACTCAAACCTCCCCTTATAACACAAGCCCTTTCTCATTGAAAAAATGAAACCAAAAATAAAATACAAAATCAAATGACAAATAAATAAGCAAAGATGTGGCATTCCCCATCATCAATCTCCAAAGTTTAATATCCACATTTGACAACATTTGACACAAGATGGTAATTGTGTTTACTAGCGTTTAACTACCTGCTCCATTTTCCTCCTGTATTTCTGATTCCTTCTTCCTGTGTTTTCGTCTAAAACTGAACCTCAGCATGTTTTTAATATCCGTTTTCAGCTTTGTGTCTTGCGAGTCTTTATTCTCTGAGCTAATAATCTCTGAGAATTGTTTAGCTTCCTCTTGAGTCAGCGAGTTGTATCCACGGTCAGATGCTGTTCCTGTTTCGAGTTGGTTAGGGAGAAATTTCAAATTATTTACCTAATAAGAAGCAAAAGCTGTTTGCAATATACCAGGTAGCTTATAATCACTGTATTACGTTTCAACTGTCTTACTCCTAAAAACCATGATTTGAACAAGTGGTAAGTGCTCAACCACAAACAAACACTGAACAGTGAAACTTCATGACTAGTTATAAAACTGGGGGCAAACAGTCAACAAGAATATAAACAGCATATTCTTAATATCTTTATGGTCGTAATTACAAATTTCTAATATTGCTTTTATGTGTTTCATTAGAATTATTCAATAAACACATTAACATCCCGCAGCAATTTTAATTTTGCCTATTACATATTTATCAATTAAGACAATTGAATAATCAACCCCTGAAAGTTTATATTTAAGAGATAATCAGTCCTTAAAACAACTTTGGATGCAGCAGGAACATTCAGTTAATGGGATGTGGGAAAGGAGTATCAAGTAGAGTTAAGGAAATACATAGAAGTTAACAATAATCTGATTAAAAATACGAGGTACAAATATACAATAATATCAATTGATAAATCATGATCATAAATTCAATCATTTTAATAGTATTTCAATAGTTTATAAACCTAAAATGAACACCTGTTTAATATATTCATGTAAAGCTACAATATTCTAAGAAACATTCTTGCATATTTTCTGGATACTTTTCTTTCAGGCATGTGCATGGTATAGAAGGGAATAAAAAGATGGAAGAAGAGAACTAGCACTAACATGCAGTTGACATCATTGTGTATATTCTTTGTAAATTTGTTACAACAGTATGCATTTTGCATGTTTCAAAAACTATGAAACCATTGTGATAAAATTGGAAATTGCTCTTAATGGAAGCATGTCTACCGTTCCAAAATCTTTACCACTTGATAAAAAAGTTTGAATTCAATAGAGTGTGTCCAATAATTCCACATAGAATATACCCAGTGATCTAAACTAAATGGGTGAAAATTTAAGAATTTCAAAAACCTGTAACCTGTAGTTCTTTACCCTGAAAAGGCATGTTTGCCATATTGTGATATATAGGGACAAAATGTCTCCAAATCCAGAAAATCAGTAATAATCCTGAACACTTTCACCCATGTAACTGCATGTAAAGCTTAAGATGCTACAGATAACAAGTTCAAGCTCTTGCAAGGTAATAAACATGAGATTCTTACCCGCACTTGCACTTTCCTCGGGTATCTTCCCATGCTTCATAAGGAGTGACCCATGGGCCATGTCTACAGTCTCGCCCTTAATGATGGACTCATGTTTCCCGTCATAATTATCATCCATTAGACTGTCAAGGCTTGTCCGATCAAACTCACTGCCGGAGTTAGAGTTGATCGACATACTCCTCCGACGAACTGCCTTTCTCAACTTGGCAACACCGATGACAACATTTCTGAGCTTTTTCCACAGTTTTCTTCCTTTACTGATACTGCTCGGCCATTTTCCTTCCAAAACAGCCTGTGGTAGTGAAATCACCATACATTAAAATGTGAATAAGGCAGGGTTTATTAAAAATGGTTATTGCCAATTATTTATTTAAAATAGCTTTCAAGTTATTTCAACACATCTGCTACAGTTTATATAATTAAAATACTTAGCATATTCCAATACTTGGCAAAATGCTTTAGTGCTTTTTAAACAACATTTCAGAATTTCCTACAAAAATGAAATGGATTTCTAAAATCTTTTTTATACATCACTATTTCTATGGAACAAGTAGTAAAGCACCTTATTAGACAGAAAACATACTTCATTATATAAAATGATGATTATCATAATATTAGTTAATTGTCATGAGCTCAGATCATTGTCTCAAATCTTCCTTCAATACATGTACAATCTAGTCAATTGTGTTTTAAGGAGCATCAACAGCCAAGGTCATTTAGCACAATCTAGTCAAACAAGTTTGATAATTGATGCATGGAATCCTACCTTATTGTAGTATCCGTATGTGATAGCGTTTGGTTGAACACCGGCATGTTTCATCTCAGAGTAGACTTTAACAGCGAGTACAGGTTGGTTATACTGGCCACAGAGCTGAAGGACAACTCTATAACACAGCTGTAAATACAATAAAATAAAAGATGTTTAACTCATTACCAAACAATAACGACATTTGACCATTTTGTTGCAGACAACTATGGAAAACATTGTGGGGAAAGGAGAAATTGCTCTTAAAGAGTAATTATTCCTTTTCTCACAATGATTTCTGCCCTATTTGAAGATTATTTTTGAATTTCATCACATTTGAAATGGCATCTGCAAACTCCTCAATTTGGGTCATACGAAAATTTAACATTTGTTAAAGGGTCAAAGTAAATATGATAAAAATCTGTCAATGCAATAATCATAACAAAATATGTCTAATTTGTAATTGCAAAAAGCATATTTGTGCTCATTTTGCAGAATAAATTATTGAATTGCAATTGTTGATACCATATTTATTTTGCATATATCATTTTGCTGAATAATCTTATAAACCTAAGAAATTACTCATGGTAAGTGCTTTATTTGACATTCAGATTTATTTGTGTCATTGAATCTTAGACAAAGAATCAGAGAGGTTACAACAAATTTTGATAAATCATTTTATAACAATTTATTCTTATCATTTACTTAATTGTGTTAAGTCTAATTTTTAGTTTAAACATATTTTATTGTAAAATGTTTTTAAAATAGGATTGGGACGGAAGCTATAAGCTTATTGAGTCCCTTTCCTTAATAACATTACAACTTGACAGCAATACAATACAAAAAATATGTAACATATAATTGTAAATTCACCGATAGAGAGAAGGGGACAAGTAGAGAAAGAGTTAAATAGAGATATAGATAGAATAGGGAGAAAGAGACAGAGTGGATGGAGCTATAGATGAATGTACCAGAAATGATAAACCATCAATCAAACCGTTTGCTTCCTTTGATATAATTGTGAACATGAGTAAATACCACTATATTTTCTTCAAGAGTAAGGAAATCATTTCCAAGGAGGAGTGCATTTAGATCCAGTATAACATTGAAACTCGCCAAAGAATGGAACAATTCGTTTCTTAAGGACTGATAAAACGGACATTCGAAAAAATAGTGCATAGTTGTCTCCACTGCACCACAATCACATTGAGGTGAATCAACAATATTTTCAATAAATAAATGATGCTTATTTTTAATGTCTTATTTTTGATAGGTCAACTTTAAAAGCAACTGCATACCATTTATTAATAAGTGCAAAAAAGACAATTATTTGAGTACATTTGAAATAAACCAAGAAAACAGATGGGGAAGTTACTCCTTCCGGATAAATGCTCCTTCTATGTAATTTCACAATAGTTTCTTAAATTACCAGCTGTGTTTTTGATTGCATGCATCTTAATGAACAAAAGAGTTATCTAATAGTGTCAGAATGAAGACTTTAGTGCCATAAACATTACCTCGTCCAGAGATTTGAGATTTTGTCTCTGCATTCTCTTCAGAACATCATAAGCAACTGTCAAAGCTTTTGTCACTGATTGACACTGTTTCACATAGGCAGGCAGTACCATGAACCACAAACTGAAAAACATGTATTCGTATGAAAAATCCTGATACTTAAAGGATATCTTCCAATGAAATAAAGTCTTATAAAAGCATTGTCCTAAAATACTTTTGGGTCTAAATTGTTCTTTAATCTGTTCTCAACACAAGATAGCTAGAAGACTGCCCATAGCCATCTATGCTTAAACAACATGTCAATAATGTATCAGTGATAGTGGGACTTTCCTCTGATTTGCCAGTACTAGGCTACAGTTTGAAGAAAAAACCTTCTAAATGACAATCCATCATTCCTTTCTTCTCTCTCTCTCTAAAAAAAAAGAAAAAAAAAGACAGGGAAAAAAATAACTTAGATATCATATTACTTCAATTTCATCCATATTCTCATCTTGCCGCATAGGTATCAAATGTTTTTAAAAGAATAATTCTTAGCATTGCAAAAAAGTACTAGTCGCAAACACTAGTTGGCATATAATTAAAGCTTTAACTCACCTATAACTGTGGCTCACTAAACACTTGGCCCACAGTGTAGGTTGACTGAGATATTGCTGGGCAGCTTTCTGGGCTGTTTTAATTTCCTGCTTTGTTCGTCTGACCACTGGGCTTCCAGATTTTGTTGAGGTCTTTTTCCCTATGTAAGTGCTCACTGTTTGTTCTCTCTCCAGGAACAACTCTGTGTTCAGTTTGGGGAAACCATTATAACTGTTTAACACAAAGAAATATAGTATGTAACAGTTGTCATTGTCAATGTCATTCAAATAAATCCTTCAAAAAACTATTTAGCCTTTTTTGTGGTCTCATTTTTGTTTTGTTTTTATCAAAAAGCCCCAAACATCTTCCAATACTTCAAAGCGTATCATCCTTAGTTCTGACAAGTGACATAAAGAAAGCAATATGCCGTGATTAAATACCTGACTTAAATACCACAACCCTGCAGGAGAAGTGATCAGAAACCAATGTAACAAGAACAAATAACTTCTTCTGATCAATTCATCATTATGTTAGCTTGTTTTCTTCTTAATATCACAAGCATGGATTTCTTTTAGCTATTCCTTCGGCTTCTGATTTCCATTGGATCAGCCGCATATTCCCATATTAAAATATGCGTTATACAGGTCAGAAATACATTAATTCCATGTTCTTTTCATTTTACACATCACCTTGCATTAATTGTGTACCATTATGTCCATCATAATGTTATATACCTTACCTGTATGTGATTCCCTCAGGAAGCCCTACTGGCTCAGGTGGCAGGATAAACATAGTTCTTTCACTGAAATCATCAAATCATTACAAGTGATAGGGCAATAACTCAGCATATTCTAAAAAAAAGACTTATAATCAACAAATACAAAAAATAAGATTAATGTTTAGAATGCTGGTGATTACTGTTTGTTTTAATCAACTATGGCTTAACCTTACAAGTTTTAAAAGCAATTGATGAAAAACAACCTTCCCTTAAATTAAAATACATGCATTAATATGAAATATTGCAAACAAAATAATATAACAGGAAAATAAATTGTTTAATGCGACTAAAAATATAAATTAGTTTTCCATATACCTCTTGCTAGAATCATCAAGTTCAATCAGCTTTGGTTCATCTTTGTTTTCATCCACCTTAAAAGCAAGTTTGACTCCATATTCAATAGGTGTTTTGTAATTGAATTAAGGTGAAAAATATCCTAATATTTTGCACTTGTTTCATCACAAACAATTTGTTATCCCATGAAAACAAAATAGGACAGGCTTACATCATAGTGTGCACATAACCAGTGCTAGAGGCAAAATTCAATAATCACATTTTATATCAGCACATTTCTGGCAAATAAATTAGATTTACAAATACACTGCAGACTCATTATACCGCGACTCGTTATACCGCGATACTCATTATAACGCGGGTCTCCTATGGCTCCCAAAATTTCAAGCATATTAGGGCTTAAACAATAGCCTAAATCACCCCCTTTCTGCAAAATGACGCGGTCGGCATCCTCAATAGAAAGTCTACCTACAAATTGCACTCCGAAGGCGTGAAAATCAATAACTCCCTGGGTAATCCCCATTGTTTGTCACGGTCTTTTAAACAAAGCGCGTGGCCTTTATACGTACACAATCCGTGACCCGAGGGAAGATTTAAATCTATGTGTACATAGTGTTGATAAATTACATAATATCATTAGTTTGTACACGCTTATTCAGGGGAGTGTTTTACACCTAGTTTAAATGGTAAAGCATTAGGTACACATGCTGGGAGAACTGTCGATAAAATTTACTCACTCCTTACTTGGAGTTTAAATCTATAAATAGAACATGGGTTAACTGAATCCACCCTCCTTTTTCTGTAGTGTGTATTTAAACTGCATGTGCGTCTATCAATGATCCTTAACTTGAATCGTAATGAAACAAATAAAAAGGAATATATAGTTAAACATGTAAGTTTTGATTATGTTTTTTATTTGCTTTTCTTATATTCACAATAAATTCAATGATAAGTCCGTAACTCAACACAATCTTGAAATATGAATAGACTACTTCTTGAATCTTATTGTTTCTTAAGTGGTTATGGTCTGGCATATAGCGCGTAAGGGACCCCGCGTTATATTTGTCAACCCCACTATTAACGCGGATCTAGCATCATGGCTCCCGACGACCGCGTTATAATGAGTCTGCAGTGTAAACAAAAGAAACAAGGAAAAAAAAATACCAGAAAATGTTCAGTTAGGCCTCTACCCAAGATTCATTGGTTATTTATCTTTTTCTTTACATTTTGACGTTTAGAAATGCAAATGTTGGCTATCTTACCCTTTCCTTAACATATTATATATTAAATATTTTTTCATCACAATGCTTTTTATTCAAATCCATCTGGGAAAGATTGTTTTTCTTTCTATATTTATGTTTTATGGTGTTGCTTTTAAAATTGATCAGTCACAAAATACCATATAAAAGAAAGGATTAACGAGAAGGGATAGGATTCTATCGAGACACACCTTTTCTGTACACTCATCAAAGAAGGCCAAACTGTCATCTTTATCCGACACAAAAGACCTCTCTTCAATAAATCTGTTGAACAGCTGAGTCTTCAGTAAGGTCTGGAAAAACTTGTTGTTGGCTTTATCTCTTGTCTTGAGAAAACCTGCCAAGATTATAAGAGTGTTTTCATCTACTTTTTGCCTTTGTTTGAGGTGACATTTCTCTTTTTCCTCAACACTTAAAATCAACAGCAAAGCCTTTAAAGATCAGTCTGTAGCATTTCAGACTTGGAATTCAAGAATCCTGAGTGTGAAACCATGCTCCCAAATATTCCAACTGTGTTAATTGAGCTCAACCCAACAAGACTTATTCATCTCATTTGCTCAAAATTGATCAATAATGTTCATGGGGAAAATCAGTCAGCAGATTTGAAGAATTATTGGACTGGTGTAGAAATACCATGGTCATGGATAGATAGACCATATATGTATATCAATCATGAACAAACCCACTACAAATATTATTTGTTTGGTAAAAAACATGACTGTGTAATTAGACCATGGAGGCCTTTTCCGAAAGAGTCCAATCCTTGGAAGAATGCTGATAATAAGAGTTACTGGTCAACATGTATAATTCATGAAATTTTCGTAACAACTGATTAAGTGTAACTGACTTAACATTGTTTTAGTGCATTGACAGATTTTGTCATTTAGCACTCATACTTGTAAGCAAATGCATTTCCAAATATGCATAAGTATGAATTCATGCAGTCAGATAATGGCTGATCATCTAAAATAATAAAAATTCAAGGCAATGAAAATAGTATTGAGCTGAAATAAATATTAGAGGAGAAAACAAGCAAGTTATAAAAAATGATAGACTAAAGATAAAATGGAATATGGTGATGGTGACAAAGCCTCACCATTGGATAATACATGGAATGCATTCAAAAAATAAAATACAATCATGTACCATTCATGTCAAACAAATGGGCAGCGTTTGTTGTATCAAGATCTGGAGCATTCTCAATGGGTCGGAGGAACTGTTTGTAACCTTTCATAATGCAGGCCATAAACCTCAGAAAGGCCTCTTGTATCTGTAGCTCTAACATCATCTAAAAAAATAAAAACATCCTAGCAATATATTCTTGTCAAATAAACTCTCGTTTTATCACATTGATTTCAAATGATGTATGGTGGATGAGTTTTGAGTTCTACCCAGAAGCTTACAACTTTAAAAATTCCTTTCTTGCTCCCATTAAGCATGAAAGAATAGGGTATTTTCATTGTTATATATATATTTTTTTGTACAAAGCATTTGTTTCTTCAAAAAGGCAGAATTCAAAACCAATCCAACCTACATCATTTGAAATCATTGTGATAGAAGGAGTTTGCTTGACAAGAACATATTTCTTATTACAACATAGGCTTTAACTTTTCAAAAATCATACACCCGATTAAACATAATTTGATAATTTTTTTATTTCTATGGCAATTAATCAAAGTTAAAAACGAAAAGTAGGTAATAGTTCAAACTTATTTAATCTACATTGATTGTGACAGAAGCTTGAAGCTTATCAAAACCAATTCTCAATGGAAGCTTCCTGTATACATAACCAGTACTTGTAATAATTAGGCATTTAACCTCACCACTAATGGGGATCAAACTCAGGTCCCATGGTAACATTCAGAGACATACACACTACAACCACACCACTGTCGCGCACAAGTAGTTAGTAAACCAAATATACCTCTTTCTGCTTCCTTTTAAAATCAAAGTCAATTGGGGCCATATCGAGAGTGATTTCATCATGGTTGTGACGAGGCATCTCTGTGGCGAGTCTGTCATACAACTTGTGTAATGTTTCCTGGAGGATCTTGGTTGGCTTCTTTGGCAGGAGTTTATAGGATATCTGTTTTTTATCATCTGGACTGTGATGGTATGGTATAAAAAGTTTAATAATAAATATTCATAAAATAAATCATTACAGATCTAGAAATCAATTTTATCACTATTTTCATGTTCTGTGTATGGAGCAGACCAACCCAAAAACAAAAATGATGAATATCAGCAAAATCTCTTTTGAATTCTTATTTTGAGATTTATAGTAATTCAATAAAATAAAAGTGAACATTGACCATCACAACACCCGCAGAAATAGGTACCTTACACATGGATACTCAAGAAAACAATTTCGACAAACTGAAATTAAATCTATGACTTGTGATGTGAAATATCAACATTTATGACAAGCTATTAATTATCATACACTGTTGTTGGTAAACAATTAAGAACTCTTTCAAGAGGAGAGTTTGATTTTTCTTTCTATGGTTTCAAAAGACACATAAATAACTATTTTAGGGCACTTGTACTAGTTGTAGTATTAAACAGGTTTAAGTCAAGGCACATTTAAAGTATGAAATAACAACCAGAACTATTGAAACAATTTAAAGCAACAACATACAACAATCATAAATAATGATATTAAACTTCTTTTTAAATTATCATTAGAAAGAATTGTGACAAAGGAGAAATTGGTTGTGATGGGTTTCTTAAGTCTAACAAAAGCTATGATATAATGAGAATAAATATGACAGGTTTTAGAGCAAATCAAGAAAAAGGGAGAAATGTAAGACAAAAGACACCCCAAACACCTCTCAATAAAGAACAAGGTATGAAATGAAACTCATCTTATAATGCAATAATAGAGTACTTACGGCCATATTCTCACAGTATCTAAATCAATACAAATGACATCTGGTGGAGGGTCAAATAAATCAAAATAGCGTGAATCTAAACCTGAAATGCAAAGAGAAAACAGGAACATTAGTCAGAGGCAACACATTACAAAAATTCCATCAACATGAATATCAAAGTAATATCGCAGGATTAATAAAATGGTCAATATAAAGTTATCATGTATAATAAGACTTTTCAGGATCTTTTCAAGACATAAAAGCAATTCTGCTGCTTTATCATTCCTGATTCCAAAGAGAATATGCTAATTAACTCTTGTTTGGAAATTTGCTTTCCATCAAAAAATATATATTTCGTAAATGTAAATATGGAAAAAAAAAATTACTAATAATAACATCTTTAGAGAAAAATCTTCACATAAATACCTATAATGTATGGTGTTGGAGCATTTAGAACATCAGACAAGCCAAGAGGACAAAGTGGAATGTACGGACACTGCCATTGAAGTGGGAAAATTAACTGAAATGAAACAAATAAAAAGGTAAATACAACTTACATACAAAAGTGACTTCCAGTTGCTTAAAACTATCTGTCATGCACATATTTCAATGCATAATTAAGTAGCCATCAATTTCAGAACTCATTGTGACAAAAGAGAAAATTGCTCAAAAGGGAAGGCCCAAACTAATTAAAACCACATATTTTCATCAAGTATTGTCTCATGGGGCTCTCAAATTGGCTAAGTCATAAAATCCTAAATGAAGTAAAGGGTTAACGATTTAGTCTACTAAAACTCACTGTGAAATATTTCTATACATTAATGTACAAAAATTGAAACAAAAAAAATTGTCTGTTATATTCAATGTCCTTTAAAAGGTTTTGCACTTACTATTTAGAAAAATTTAAATAAAAAAGTTGTCTGTTATATTCAATGCCCATTAAAAACCGTTGCACTTACTGTGGATACAGCTTCAGCCACACTGGTTAATACAGCCGGTCTCAGAGAGTGAATGAGTATCTTATACTCGTGTAACACATACAGCAATATCGTCATGCAGTTCTCTGGGCTCAAGTTCTTCAGCATTGTAACAAAAGAGGCACCGCTTAAAAGAAAAGGGCAAGCTTTTCATCATTCCAAAGGCACATCAAACCTTTACCAAACATCAAATCTTCGACTATCCCAAATTGAAAGAGTTTGCAGACGATATTTCAAAATGTGATGACTCATATGGCAGAAAACATTGTGGGCAAAGAAGAAATTGCTCATTCAGAACAATTTCTCCTTTTCCAACAATGTTTTCCAGAGTCATCTGCAACAAAGTGGTTAAATGTCATTATTGTTTGGTAAAGGGTTAAAAGACTGCTTTCGTTTTTCTTTAGCCTTTCCATCATGTATACAAATTATATCTTAATGAAACAATTTCAAAATTGCTTATTCACAGATGTAAGGCATTTGGATGTTAAAAATTAATTTCTATAAATCTGCACAACAGCTGTATTGTTATACAAGATGCGCTAGAGATTAGTCATTGGAAGCAAAATATTCTTTAAAGTGTGTATACAGTCTAACTTGTGTTAAGCAGCCACCCTTTTAAGCAGTCAACCTGCCTTAAACAGCCACTACAGAAAGTCCCATTGTTAGATTTATAGTGTAAATCAATTTGTCAGCCAACCTGTCTTAAACAGCCAATTTACTCTGTCCCATAGGCTGGCCTCTTAACACAAGTTTGACTGTACATTGAATTAACATGTTTTTTAATTCTATTTTACCTTTGTGGTAATGGCGAATCTTCTGGCATTGACAGTGATATGGAATCTTGACTCAGCTGTAAAAAGAGAAAATGAATTAAGTGATCAAATACTAAGATAAGATTGATAAAGTAAAATTGGCAGAATGTTATCGAATCCACCATGTTTATACATACCACTTTATTACGTAAACCTCACCATTAAGAAGGAAATCATAGGGAATGGATTTTCACAATATGATTCTACTAGTCTGTTTATCTGTAGTCCAGATTCAAAAATAAAAACCAGGGAAAGATCACTATAAAACTGTAAAATTTCCCTCCTTTATCAAGAAAAAGGTCAATCCGAAAACAGAGTCCGTCATCTAGTAACAATCACCAGTTCAATTGAAAGTCTGTTTGGTTAGTTTGTAAGGTGCGGTAATGAAACATACAACTAAGTGATTAAAAGTTTTACCCTGTATGCATCTTTGCTTAAACAATTAACAGATTAAGTTTGCAATATGCAATAATTGTCATACACATGAGTCACCCGAATTCATGTTAAAAATTCGTTTTTAAAGCTTTTAAGAAATACCTGACATGCTGTTTAATTGTAACCATTTCATTTCAAATATATAGTAAAACACATGTCTTTCTTACCTGTACTAAGATTCTAGGCCTTTTTGAGGATGGATAAGGAACATCATACATGAAGTGTGAAATATGTCTGAAACAGAAAAGATGAACAATTATTGAAGATGTAAACATTACAAGCATTTTGATATTTCTGCAATGGACATTTTTATACATGATGCAATTATCTGTTATATAATCTTGTTCTTTATGGCTGTATTACAAAGTTTGTATATTAAAAACGAAACAAGTACTGCCTACAATGGTAGGAATTGTTTGTGAAAATCCCTTTTCTCTTATATCACATCATACAATTTCTATCATGACATCCCAAGAAAGGTTTTATTCTCAATATTCAAAGTAAGAAATTATGAAAAACATCATGCAATGTTCATTTTCTCCATATCTTGAATCCTCTGCATAATTGAGACATGAGTATGACAGACACTAAGTCCTAGTTCCTGGTCAAAGATTTGCTGTACAAGTCTATAACAAAGTAACATAGTGATATAACTGAAAAAAGGTTGAAAATAATTTCAAACATAATTGTTTGATTGCATGGTGTTTAAAGCCATGTCAACAACTTTTCAGTTATGTTATAGCTTTTCTGTATTGACCAGTACAAGGCTAGGGCTCTGAAGTAACTTGCCAAAGGACACTCCAAAAATTCCAGAGGTGTCCTGGAGTCCCAGGCTCAAACCCAGGACCCCAAAATTCTGAGCCTGGTACCTTAACCACTGAGCCTCACAGGACCCTAAAACCACATATAAGGGTTATCTCACCTTTCTATATGCAATCTTCATTTTCTTCTTCTAATCTTGAACTCTCTATATAATTGAGACAGGGGCATGACACTAACATCAGTTCTAAGTCAAACATTAGCTGTAACATAGTGATATGCCAGAAATATAGCTGAAAATCATGTAAATCCACAATTTAATTATCTCACCTTTCTATAGGTACAATATGGGGTCCAGTGATAGATATCCTGTATAAGTAACTCAGCAGTTTGCGGAACACATCAAAGAATGGCCAGTGAGAGAGGAGGCATATACACTTGTTGGAATGGACAGACTTCATCATCCTGTACTGTTTACGAATGTGTTTGTTCTTCAGTCCGAGATGTCTCATCTGTAGATCTGTTAGTTCATCTTCCGGATACTCCTCGTAGAATGTGATAGCAGCACCATATACCTGTAGGTTATTTGTTAGTTTATATGAGTTTTACATAGCTTCAAAAGTATTTCAGTTATGTTGTGCACTACTCTAGATGATGGAGGAAGCTCAAATACTCAACTCCCCATGAGGGCTGGTTAGCACTTTTAATTCAATAGATATTTGTGTCTTATGAAAATTGTTGGAAATTGGCAATTTTAATATCATGTGCCTTTCAGCTAACATCTATATTCTAGTATTATCTTTGTATAATATGAACATTGATTTAGACTGTAACTGATTCTACAATACATGATAAAGAAATGTTATGTAATATAATGGATTATCTTGAAAGTTTATATAGTACATAACAAATTATTTGCCTTTACTTACTGTAAACCTTTGTCATGGCAATTATTTCAAATCTTATCAACCATAAACTGTTTTTCTAAGACAATTTTGGTCACTGACAGATAAAGAATGTATTCAATTGCAAACTATATGAAGCAGGGAAAATGTTACATACAAATATCAAATATTCACCTGATTAAAAATGTGTTTCTAGAAGTTCTAGTTTACCTTTTGATAACCTATTCCAGTGAGGATGAAGGTTGAAAACACAGGAAATGGGTGTTGAGCTTTAGCAGACCAGCATTCTACTGTCGCACCCATGGGTAAACAAAACATGGCCACAGATTCTGGAAGTGGGAAACTCTCATAGTCCTCTTTGGGGTACCGGTCCAGAATGGCTGAAATATAGAACTGTAGTTAGTCAACCTGTATGTGGTACTGGTATATTCATAATAATGGGTTTTACATCGCGTTTACAGTATTTCAGTAATGTTGCGATATCCAAACAATATTGATGTAGAAAGATCTTAAGATCTTAACTACCTGGTCAAATGGGATAGAACTGTCAGCATTCTGTAAGTTGGAAGACAGTCTCACATGAAAATCCATATCCAGTCACCAAGATATGAACCCAGTTCCACAGGGAGAGGGGCCATTTGATGACTATTTTTGTCATGTAGCTAAAGTTGACTTCTGAATAGATACATCTAGGTATGTTACAAAATCCAAACTGAAAATGCTGAATTCATATCTTACCTGGCTTATAAGCCAATATGTCTGTTTTAGTCATGGCCTTTTTATAACACAAATACACATCAGAGCCAACCTGCAATAGATTTAAAAAAAAAAAAGCATCAGTATCCATGATTTATCTCTATTGAATGAATCCTTTTATTTGAAACAAAAGAAACAATAAGATCCTCTTTACTAAACAACCATTTTTAGTTCCTTTTATTTTAGTTATCCTTAAAGTTGAAAATAGACAAATATTGTAAACAAACTGTAAGTCAATGTAATACTGTCCTGTGTTTCACGATAATTGAACATAAACACAACAAAAACTTTATGGAAGATCAAATGCTTCTATGATAGAAACAACACAAGTATTTTGGTAAAGACACCTACAGATGAAGACATATTACTTACCATTCCTTTATTCAGATTTTTAAGAATCTGGTTGTAAGAATGGGGTGGGGTCTCTCCCTATGGATAAAAAACAACACACTTTAAAATCATGTAAATTACACTTTAAATTCTCATACATCTATTGTACCAAAGGTATGAATATGCAGTGGATATTGTCTTAAACCTTACAGTACTTACATTTTCCTATCAAAATTCTGACTGATTTAAAAAATCAATACAATTTTACTAAATATAAATAAATTCTGCAACATTATCATTTTTTCATATTCATTTGTATTTAAGCAGCTTAACCAATTCTATCATAGCAAATTTCATCATTAATTTTTGGTCAAAATCTTAGCAATTGCAGACAACACGTTGTAGTACAATTTCAAATTAAGTGACTTCCAAATTTCCTTTTATCTGTTAACAAGCAGCTTAAAAAGTCTTTACCTTATTTTCCAATATGATACACAGATCCACCACAGCTAACATATCACTTGCGGCGTTTTCGGCAGCCCTTCTGAAGGTTATGTATATTCTGCTGCTATTACTGTTGTTCACATTGGCAGGACTTCCAAAGTATGTGGCATGAACGACCTCACAGCCAGGCATGAGTCGTTCCTTACCCTCATATAGGACTCTATAACAAATACATTAAAATCATATAATCTATAACCGTGTCATTTGCAATTATCATTAATGTTTTCAAATAACTGTTGACAGCTTAGGAAATTTAAGTTGAAAGGGAAACATTTATTCAATTAACAATTTCTCCTTGTTCAGCAATACTACAAGCACAACAACGGAACCATCTTTAAATAATCTAAAATTTGAATTTTAGTTGGAAAAGCTTTTGGTTTTGAATACCTATAAAGTCTCTACAAAGCTTAGGCAAAACAGGTTCAGATGTGGGGAGTATTTGGCTTGTAACATGAATTTAGGACAGTCGAAAATTTGGCGTTTGGTAAAGGGATAATCAAAAGCCCTAGTTACCGTTCTTAAATGTATTGACGAAGTAAGGTACCTGATATTCTAGGTCTTTTCCCTAATAAGTCTTGTATACAGCAGACAGAGAGATCAGGGCAATTTGAATTTCTTGGAAATGATACAGGATTAAACCAAACATGTTCATAAGTAAATGCTTAAGGCAATAAATACAAGGGGATAAAGCTTACTAAGCCCATGCAGACCTCCCTATAAGAGGCTTATTTCCTTTGCTAACATGTTCTATAAACCCCTTTTTGGTGGGAAAAATTCTAATAAGAAAAAACATAAGAGGAATTGCAAGACAAGCTTCAGTAATAATGCATTGAAAAGATTTGTGACCTTTGTGCTTTAATGAATGTAAACAAGTCATACTGCGAAACATACCCAACATCAGTTAACGGAGGTTTGTCCCTACTGCGTCGATAACAAATAAACATCTCGGAACACCGGATACTCCCATGGTTAAGATCGGCAGGGAAATCATTTGGTGTTTTACCCAGGCATTCGTAACCCTGTGGCACCTTTTCTCCAGCACTCTTGTTGATAATAGTGATGTCCGATATAGGGTCCTGTTTGTATGTGGGTTTGATGGCCGCCTCGTTGGAGAATTCCTCCAGGGGCTGTGGATGCTTGGGCAGTCCAGCTACCACAAAGTAGTCCGCTACACGCCTGTCATCCATCTCTTTCTGGAAGAAAAGACAATAATGATAACACATATGGGATTAATGCCAAGTCAACAATATTTAAGGTTATGTTGAAGCTTTCATTGATTCACCAGTAATAGACTATGGCTCTGAATATTTATTCATCCTCATGGATTTAAAATCACATCAACATCATTTCAGTTACGATGCAATGTCTGACTATTAATGATGGAGGAATACCCCATACTCAACTGCCCCAAAGCGCTGATCAAGCCAGGAAAAACTATCGGCTTTCCATAGGGCAGTTGGGCGAATACCTCTCGTGAGGTTCTTGATGTTGATAACAGAGCTCTATAAAAATTGATTGAGATTTTCACTTTTTTCAACAGTAGTGCAATTGTACCACAGCAGCCAGTGAACCTGTCCATGAAACTTAAAAGGAACAAGATGATACTATTTAAAAGGTGACTATGCACTCTAACCTATCGTATATACATAATCACAAGGCCTAGCTGCCAATCATCGACACCTCCATTCAAATAATGATTTTCAAGGAAAAGGTTTATCATGCACATTTTTACAAATGGATCAATTGTTCTGACATAGATAAACAATACATCAACGTAAAAATAGTTTTTACGATCAATCCACCTTTTACAGCTTTCAGAATAGTTCTCTCCTTGATGAAAGTGAATATAACAAAGAGAAAAAAGTCTAGGTATGAAAAACTAGCTGCCCATCTGGTGCTCTCCAAGTGCCCTTATTTTTCCCTTATATAATCTATACATGTTGTAATACCCATAGCTGATAAATCAAGAATCACTTGGCAAAAGGAGGAATCCTTTACAATGATTTCTTCCAAATGTCATGTTTACAGTAAATGTTATCCCCCCATAATTCATTATATAAGTTAAACCTGCTTTGCTTTAACCCATTACCAAACAATAACAACATTTGACCAGTTTGTTGAAGATTACTCTGGAAAGCATTGTGGGAAAAGGAGAAATTGCTCTTAACAAGCAATTTCTCCTTTGCCCACAATTTTTCTGCCCAATCAGATAATTTTGTTTTGCAATTTCATCCCATTTTGAAATTTCGTCAGCAAACTCTTTCAATTTGGGACAGTAAAAAATTTGGCGTTTGGTAAAATGTTAAATATCGAACAGCAACATAATTCTTTCCAAGGAAATGGGATAATATATTCCTGTACAGCTCAGTGTTACATGGACAGGAAAATTACTAAGTCAACTGTGAAATGGTGATTATCCTGTCACAAGTGCAACTCATGGACAGAAAACATGGTGTCAGTGTAACAATCAGATCATGTGATTGCTATGTGCACCTAACAGTATCGATCTAGGATGTTGTTTCCTCTTTTCGACTTTGATTTTCATTTTCTATTTAAATCAATAAAGGTAACAAGATACAATAGAACAGTTGGTTGGTGTCTTTTAGGGAAAAAAGTTATCAGACTCTGCTTCAAACTATCATATTCCTACATCTGGTCCGAAAGTGTTTCTGATTCACGGCTCCAACCATTCATTCTCTTTATCTATTCTAGCTGTTTTTTAAGATTCAGCTGACTATCTAACAGACACACGTTGTAAAGGTTAGTTAACTGTCCAAAAGTTTGCAGATGACATTTCAAAATGTGATGAAATTGAAAAGTAACCTTCTGATAGGGCAGAACAAATTGTGGGAAAAGGAGAAATTGCTTGTTAAGAGCAATCTCTCCCTTTTCCCACAATGGTTTCGGAGAATATTCTATCTTATGGTATAAGGTTTTGATTATTGCAATGTCTCATAATGATCATTGTAAGCCAAGTCAAACTAGTTCCTATAGTTTGCAATACCTTTGAATAGTAATAGTCGTCTACTAATGCTTTGATTTTGGACCAGTCACAAAATGACATACAAGAGGGATCTACAAAGGCTGCAGAACCTTTAATAAACCACTTTATGCAAATACCAAGGATGGAGAATTACCATATGTTACCAGTCAAATCAAATCAATAAAACCAATTACATCATGACAGACTTGAGCTGTCAGCAACAAATGGTGTTTAAGTTCAACAGCATCCCATTGCAATATAGGGACTGCTCATGAAAACCATAAGAAACATAAAAAATTCCTCATCTTAATACATTTATGTATTGGAGAAGAATAATGTGGTTTTGTTACAGTGTTAAGATGCAAGCAATTGAAGCTACCCACATTATAGTAAATTATAATTTGAGTAAAAACCAGACAACATTTATTAACCCTTTACAGTATATAGCGCCGTTCGCCGCCTTATCGATTACCGTATAAAACCCTTTTCGCCGTTATACCTATTACCGTATAAAACCTATTTTGACGTTCTATCGATTACCGCATAGAACGCTTTTTGACAGCTGAAAAATTGATTCAATTTTAGCTCTTAATAACACATCTTTGCACACACGTCATTTTCTCCAAAGTTTATTTTCCTCTTAAATAAATATGTCCTCTTTCATTTCCGATGATAAAATTATAGGGTCAAAGTTTAAACTTTTAGAGAGAATCTTTTGATAATGGTCTCACGACACGCTTATGGAAATAACGCTATCAAATTGAGATGAAGGGAATCCAAATTACCAATCCAATTAATGAGAAGTCTTCCGGTCATAAAAGATCAAAACACTGCCGATTTGTAAAGACTCGATAAGGATTTCATGCAATTCTTTAGTGACTTTACACATTTCTAAAAATACTATCCAATTAAAACGAGAGCATACGGCACGCGACCTGTAAAGGCTGTTTATGACACGGAGCTTATGTTCAAAGTTTAAAGGCGATTGAAAATCGAGCCGTCAAATAATTGACGTTATAAAGACGGCCTTTTTAAAATATTTAGCCAATTTGGTGTTTCCGATTGCAAGTCAGACATCAATGTAGATTCAGAGCAGTAATTTGATCGTTTCTTTTTAAGCCTGAAGATGATGAAATGTTGATAAATATTACCAATTCACGGACAAGCAAATTAGATCATTCCTCCGACTTTGACTACAACTACGAGCTTTTGGTAAATTCATCACCCATGGACACGTATTTTACGGAAATATTAGCATGTTTCGTTGCCAAAATTAGTTGATTTTTACTGTTTTACATTTATTAGAAGGACCAGGTTTAACTTCTTTACAAAGCAATATTGCGTTGAAAAACATTCTTTTCTTCATTTTGGAAACGGTTTGAATGGGAATTGAAGTAAAACGATTCAGCTTTGTTGAGAAATATGCAAAGACAAAGTATGTATCTCGAGTCATGAATGGTATTTTTCGGCAACAAAATTCCCTGCAATTGATGACAAAACAGAAAAACAAATTAGGGATCTCTCAGGGAGAACACATAAGTCATATTATTACTTTTGATTTTGTATAATTCACGCCGTAATATACATTTTCATTGTTTGTTTAATTTTCTACAACTTAATCCTGATATGAATGTATCACTAAATAAAGAAAAAAACATCAACTTAAAGGAAATTTTGTTCTCGTCGTCTTTAATTCTTTGAGAAAATCTATTAGATGAATGTAAAATGCATTAATTTGGGTTTGATTAACAGTACCCCAATCAATAACAATTATCGGAGATAATCCTGTGCAAATAGGTACCCAGGGTGACTAATTATGTTACATTGTATGCGTTAATGGTCTTCGATGATCGGATGGTTTATACCTATAGTGTCACTGATAAGCCTTATCTCTATACCTTAAAGGGTTAAGCAAGAAAAACACAAAATTCTCTTTATGAAAGGGGAAGAAACCATTTTGAAAAAATGATGGATAGCTTATATGGAGGAAATAACTTTTTTGTCACAGAGGTTCCGAAAGTTTTCTATAGCATATGTGATAAAGTGAGATACAGAGTTAGCTGTTTGATTTCATCAGCTCATTCATAAACCATCATTGATCAGCCCATTTTCTCTTTAGTTTGACATACCTGCGGCAGATGACTTTATATATCATTATAAAAAAAGGACAAGCAACTTCTCCTTTTGCACACTAATTGAGGGTTCAGTGCAATACTATAAAGTTAGAGCTTCACAGATGTCACAATGAAAACATTCTTTAACTATAATCTTAATATTCAAGTAAATTTAAGTTTGAGGGTTAAGTGCAACTACTATAATATCAAGTGCTTCAAATTTGTAAAATAATAAAGTTCTATAATCTTGTGTTTTAACCTCCTGTTGTTAGCTGCTGCTTCAAATGAACTGTCACAGAACCCTATCAGCATAAAAGAGTATAAAAAACACTGAAATACTTTTGACTAAAGGAGATTTAATCATAAAGACCAAATTCCCCTCACTCATAAATGCTTCATGTGTTTTCTGTGTGCTGCAATTGCGCAAAATCTTCTGAGAAAGGATCAAGTCTGCCACAGATTGCGATCAAAGTTTCATCACACCAGACCAAATAGGAATATGATCTCTGAAATCAATCAGATTCAGTGACAAGCAGATATTAGTTATACTGGTAGTTCAAATTCGAAGGCAAGAAGAGATTCCAATGACGCGGCACATTATAATCAAACCTGAAGCAGAAGGCTTAGGGTAACCACTTAGAACTGTCTTTAAATATTTTGCGACAAACTAGAGCTTAAGTACAGATGAAGAAAAATACTCCTGCCACTGTTTTGACATGAGGTCATTAGATCTGTACGAATGGGCCGGCATCTAACACACTCCACCATGTATGTTTTTTCCCAACAAGATCAAATGCTGAACTAGAGCAAACTCAGTATTATGAGTCAAAGCTGCAATCATAAATGATATGGTTTGATTTTAATTGGGTTTAATGCCATGCCATCATTTTTCCATTTATATTACCACTCTCCAGGGACTCAGCATGACTGGCTCTAGAGTGTCTTGCCAAAGGAAACTCCCCAAAAAGCAAACAGAGGTGTTGGGAAGCAAACCCAAAGCATTTATGATGAAATTCCATCATCTTGACCACTGAGTCAAGCAGGACCCACTCAATAAGCAAAAAATTGGATCAGAGACCAACTAGCATGCAAGATGACTCCTGTGCATCACATTCTTCACATAGTTTAAGAAGGTTTGAAAGGCAATTGAGAACATCATAGCAACAAGAGGCATTTGTTCACATTTTTATGACAAAAGATAATTCTAAAAGCATCACTAAATGACAATGCTATCAAACAAAATTGAAAGCTTATAGAAAGCATTTAAAGTTGTAATTTTATTTGAAAGGTTCAGACCTTGAGGATAGAAAACTGTTACCGAAGAAAGGTAATAAAAGGTTCAAGCACTCGCTCTTTTTTCCATCAGTTGGCAAGGGTACTAAATTGAAAATGATTGAAAAAAAAAAAAAATAGTTGTCTACTTCAGACAAATCTCATCCAAGGATAGTTAATAAAACCTCTTGGACCATTATACCTCCCTATAACCCTTTACCAAACACTTCATTTTTCGACTGTCCCAAATTGAAAGAGTTTGCAGACGACGTTTCGAAATGTGATGAAATTGAAAAAAATCTTCTGATAGGGCAGAAAACATTGCAGGAAAAGAAGAAATTGCTTATTAAGTGTAATTTCTCCTTTTCCCACAATGTTTTCCAGAGTCATCTGCAACAAACTGGTCAAATGTCGTAATTGTTTGGTAATGGGTTAAGACATACGATGCAGAAGACTCCGAAACATGTAACTAATGAATGAATTACAGAAAATGATCCATTTACCCATTTGTTACAGAATTTTCTACCTTATATAAGGCAGACACATACTTTGTCTTTGTATTTCTTACAGAAGGCTTTTGATTTGTCACATATTATTATAAGAGGGATAGGTTAAGGGTAATGGCAGTCATCTACAGGTCATTAAAGCTTAAAATGAGACATCAACCCTTCCTTAGATGAAAGTTATTTGCAACAAACAAGCGTTGTCGAGCAAGCACATCCACTTATTATCACTTTAATTTTGAACCAAAGGTCGATTTTAAATCATAAAGACTCTTTTACATAGGTCAAGTTAAATGAAGTACACAACTAGCTCTTTATTTCTTTCCCAAACCCTACATCATGGATACTCACTCCTAAGCATCATCTCAATGAGACAGCTTTATTGAATACCCACATCATAGGATTTACAGTATACGTCTACAGTAAAAAAAATAACAATGAAAATTGTTTATCTATCCTTCCGCTTATATATATCTGGATATCTTCAATAAAAGGAAAAAGATCTTAACCCTATACCAAACGCCAAATTTTCAACTGTCACAAATAGAAAGAGTTTGCAGACGACATTTCAAATTGTGATGAAATTGAAAAATAATCTTCTGATAGGGCAGAATGCATTATGGGAAAGGAGAAATGGTTTGTTAAAGAGCAATTTCTTCTTTTCCAACAATGTTTTCCAGAGTCGTCTGCACCAAACTGGTCAAATGTCCTTATTGTTTGGAAATGGGTTAAGTAAAGGGTAAGGAAGATGGCAAGACAACATTACTTACATGTAAATAGCGTAGTTTATCCTTTATAACAAATGACAACAATCTGTTCAAGTATGTCCCCCATCCTCAATGTCACTTTGTCATACAAAAACTCATGTACATCTTCCTCTATACGCTGCCTTGTTTACATAGTTCTCTGCTGCATTGTTTTGGGGTCACAATTATACACACAATTCAACGTCATTGTCAGTTGTTATATATCACCACTCTCAACTACTACAGCGATGTCCCATTCAATGGTATGTGGGAAAGTCTACTGATGCATGGTGAGTCTAATGTCACTTTCAGGGCAAATCTGAAATGGAACAGAGAAACAGTTTAGTTGGTTGCAAGTCTAGCTTAGATGAAAGTTGTTATGAAAGTGGTTCCGCCTTACAAATTTTAAAATAATATGGGGCATTCCAAATAGTCAGTCTATTGGTAGAGTTATAATGAGCATCTCCAATGTAGGACTTAACCCTTAGAATGCTGGGTAATTTTCTAAATATAGACTTTTGTGTGGTCTGCTTTCCAAAACTGCTTAATTTTGTTGATGAGATACCAAGAGTAGCAAAAAGGTTAGATCACAGGCCAGCCGCCAATAAACTCTATTTTTCCTTTTCACAAATATGGTTCCTATCACATAAACATGTAATAAAAACACATTTCCCTTTATAACAATGGGAAGAATCCATCATTACAAAAAGAATTACTTTTTACTTTTTTTTTTTACTTTATCAAATTACAATTTTTATCTCTGTCAATATGGTTTATTGTCTTCTGTTACAGATGCCTAACATTGGGATGGTATAAAGAAATGGCTAAAAAATGATAGCAAGGTAAAGAGACAGTAAACAAGGAAAAATGAGTCATTCAAAGGTACATTCCTTTCCATTTACATTAATCATTACCAATTAAGTGTGTTACCTTATAGGCATTACATATATATGTTACATCACATGAAAAAGGGTTCAATTTAACCCTTACAGTGCTGGAACCAACTTCATATGAAGCTTATGCCAACAGGTTGGATCCAGGCCATGATTATGTCAACCTCTTTTCAAGACCTTGTTTTGATAAAGCATGCCATTGCACAATTATATGTTCACTTCATAGAAATACCTAACATATTTCTATAACTTTTAGTTGAACTGTAGGACCTACGTTGTATACCGTCCTTTCTTCATTTGATATAGCAGCACTTCTCATTGAATGAACGTCTTAAAAATTTTATCCCAAGAATTAAGTCTGAATGCAACATAAAATTACTATTTGTATTTGGCATATCAAGCAGCAAGAAAAAATGCCAAATGAAGAAATGAATTTTGCAGAAAATGTTTTATAATTATTCACTTTTGAAGTTTTGCTGACTTGATAATAGGGAAATTAAATTAATGATATAGGCTTTCTTGGAAGAAAATCAAAATTAACCACCTCCCTATCACAGTTGACTCTTAAAACTTAACAAATATGATAATTGAAAATATGCTCTGTTTGAGCAAATGCTTCATTGCTAAATACATTTTAAATAGTTGTTTAACACCCATTCAAAAGCTTCTCACACAATAGCCTTTTGGTTTTAAAGGGACTATGTTGCAGATTGAGGATTTATTCTTTTCAAAATATCTCCAACGGATAACATGACATCACAGATCAATAAATTTCTACAACGCTAGATCATTGAAACCTTTATCACCCAATTCAAAATCGTGTGGTCAAGATGTAACATAATCATGATGCAGATAGAGTAAACTGTTTAAACTGTTTATTTCGTAAAAAATCATCGAAATTTGAATTATGCATTGGTTAGCGATGATATTTTAAGATACCATCAACATATGGGTCTAAGAAACATTTGACTTTGTATGTGTACCTTATAACAAGATGCGAAATTATCAAAACAAGTTTAACCACCAAAGCACTGAACATGGAACATGGAAGCTTGTTTCACATTTTTAGAATAAAAATGAAGAAATTCAGCACCTCAAGGGTTCAATGCAAGACTATAGAAGCTTCACATTTGTGAAGCACTTACTAAAGTCTTGCATTGAACCCTTAAATTACTGTCCTTTAAATATATATTAAATCTTGTTTTGTTTACTGACAAGAATTGATTAAATAACCATTTAATGTTTGTTACCTACAGGGCACAATCTCCGCAATGGTCCCATTAACAATCTTTGCATAAAATTACTTGGCAAATGGTTTCTAAAAGGTAACATGTATTTTTTCACCAAAGTGCATTGTTCCGAAAAATTAATTTGGATCCAACACTCAACATATCCAATAAACTGTAAAACATTAATGTATCAATATGTTTATAAGGAATTAAGACATTATTGCCATGAGCCAACCCAAATAATGTCAAATTTGATATATTCATTCTGACATTTTACCAGCACTCATATGAAATATCAGACTAACACCTAATTAAAAAAAAAAAAAATACTGTGTCATGTAACTTTTGTTGAATTATAACATACATTCTGAGTGTAGCTTAACTCATTACTTACTTCACTTGGTGTTTTGTATATTGGGATATTGAAACAACAACCAATAACAATTAAGAAGTTTGGGTAGAAACCACATAGAACAAGATACTAATGATCACTTTTAATCAAACTTTTGATCTTGAATTTTTAGCTGCAGGGACAAACAAAATGAGACAATGAATATAAGCATGCATTGAAGGAAGGGTTCATTTATAAGCAATGATAATGACCTTTACAGAACCAATAACTATCTCCAACTTGTCTAATTTAAAGTATCAGCCATGAAGATTGATGATGAACAACTATCAAAACAATCCAACTTTTCCTTGAATAATTGTAATTAAGTTAACCTTTTATATATATTGGTTTAATGAAGAATCAACAAAGTTATAGTTTTCTTGATTCACCAACACTGGAAAAAGGCTTTGAAGTCTCTTGCCAAAGGACACTTCATCGAAACTAGAGGTACCTGTGGGGTTTGAACACTGGACCTCCTAGTTCTAAGACTGTCACCTTGACCACTGGAAAATGCAAGACCCCATGTCATAGACAAAAGAAAGAAGCTATTCATATTTTATGCTCATTTAACAGTATTTTTTTCATTTTACCACATTTAACCCTTTCAAAGTCTTTCAAAAAAAGGCTGACAAAAAACAAATTGCTCATTAAGAGCAAATTATTTTCCAAGTCCCCTTTCTTCCAGTTTTTTGTGTGTCAAGAATAGAACTTTTGCAAACTGATTTATGTCATATGTTTGTCTCTTTAAATAATCAACTTCTCAATTTTCAACATTATGGAAAGGGTTAGGGGTAATAACTGCAATGAAGCATGTACTTGTAACATGTTATACATCATAATTACCAGTGGGTGGACAACTTATTCAAGTACATATTTCATTTTCATTTTTTCATTTCTTTAAAGAATGTGCAAACATATGTATGTTTATCCCTATATTAAAACAAATACAGCAACAAATCTGTAGGTCTTGGTGCATTTATATGGCTATTTTCAGATTTGGATTTTTATATTTATTCCACAAGTATGTCAGTTGTATTAAGTACCTCAGTGAAAGCACCTATTTATAATCCAGATATTTTCTTGTTTCTATTTAACTACTTTTAACCCCTTACCAAACGCAAGATTTTAGACTGTCCCAAATTGAAAGAGTTTGCAGATGACCTTTCAAAATGTGATGGAATTAGAAAATAATCTTTTGATAGGGTAGAAAACAATGTGGGAAAACAAGAAATTGCTCGTTAAGGTCTGCCACAAACTGACCAATCAATTGTCATTATCTTTTGGTTATGGATTAAAAAAGGAACTTTGATACATGTTATTGACACATTCAAAATCATCATCAACAAATGCCTCATATAATCACCAACTGCAAAAAACTGACTGGTAGAAAAAGGTATTATTCAATTTCTTCATATACATTAAATATACACACGCATCATTTGACTCATGGGTATAAAATGGTTTTGCACTTACATAGACATTGTATGGCAATAAATCATTATGTGTGGAGAAAAAAGTGCAAGCTGTTCTACATGTGAGAGACAGGCCCCATAACCACAAAGGTCTATTCCGCCCAGCAAATGTTAATCACATGTGACAGCTGGACAACTAACGGGCTATCTGTACTGGGAGTCTGGGCAGAGGTGTCCAAAACTCTAACTTATACAGTCATGTTCCTTCATACATATGTGTTTAATGTATTTGCATATGATGTGAGAAACAATTGTGTCCGAAGAAGAAATTGCTCATGACCAGCTTTTTCTCCTTCATACATATGTGTCCAATTTATTTACACAATTTTCGGCACAAGCAATTTCTTCTTTTGACACAATAATTTCTTCCTAATTCATAGATGATAAAATGAGATATTCATTTTAAGATCTCTTTATAGTTTTCCATTTTCTTTTTCGTACCACAATGACTCTTATCCAGCATAGAGACCGCCTTTGTGAGTTAAAGTTCAGCACTCTCACCATCGTGAAATTGAGACAACTCATGGTCTCTCTGTGGGGAAGATGGAGATGGTCCATCCCCATGCCTTATACAAAAAAACTTTAACCACATTTAATGACAGACATTTTCATCTTTTTTAGTTATCCACCCCATAATGTATTATGATTTGCAATGAAGATTTTGGAAAACCCATGTCAAGCGAAATAATTACGTATACAACTTTGAAGGTAGCAAGCCAACTCTATATAACCATGATACAAACTCTTGAATAATCCGTGAATGAAAGAATTTTCCAGTGGATATAGGTAGTGTTATATATTTGGAAAGGACATTCATTAGCAGAATAAATAGAATTTTCAAAATGAAATAAAGTAATTTTCCATTCTCAAACAATATACCACCATTTTCAATAGCTATATTTTGCTACAGACATGTACACTCAGGGAGGGTGCGGTGAAGGATCAATTCATTCATGCCACAGGGAGAAAAATCATAATAGACCTTTATTAACACTATATATAGTGTTAATAAAGGTCTATTATGATTTTTCTCCCTGTGATTCATGCATAATGCATGTGCTCTGCATATTGTATTACATACCCTTTCCCTATCAATAGATCAATAAGTATTTTGTGGATGGTCCACATTCAAAGCAAAAACGGAAGACAGTTCTAGAGTTAAGAAAAAAATCAGATTCTTTTTTCTTAACTTCATGTGCCTGACTTTTCATTCATAATACATATTTTAATAATACAATCATGAGTGTTACACCCTGAATAAGGATAAAATATTGCCTAGACAATGTTAGCAATGCAGTGAAAGAAATACTAATCGCTCATCTCAACACTGTCTTTGTGAATGAGACATCATCGAGAAATATCATTGATTATTCACAGGGAAATGGATTTACCATATCATTATTTCTGCAAAACTGCTTAGCCACAACCTTATCAAAGTGACAAATATCAAATATGAATGTTATCAATTATCACATAATTCATTAAAAACAAAACTACATGGATTGCTCCTAAAGAACAATTTGCTCACAGTGAGCAAACTATCCTTTTAATTACAACTGTTTTAGTTGTTACATTGAAAAATAATCCATTTAACCCTTTCCCAAACAAGAACAACATTTGACCACTTTGTTGCAGACGACTTTAGAAAACATTGTGGGAAAAGAAAAAATTAAGCAATTTTTCCTTTTCCCACAATGTTTTCTGCCCTATCAGAAGATCATTTTCCAATTTCATCACATTTAGAAATGTCGTCTGCAAACTCTTTCAATTTGGGACAGTCGAAATGTTGTTTCGGAAAGGGTTAAGTAATGTGCGTCAGGTGAAGGGCAAAGCTAAATGTCTGTAGGGTAATTTTTCGCATGGGAGTGTAATAGTTTATAGGTGTAATGTGATTTACAAATGGTACATTCACATGATTAAATTGTTGAAATAACGTTTTATTGAGTAAATGCACATGATTGTCAAGTCCTTACCATAACCAATAAATCTTACATTCTCTTTAGACTACTTACAATAAAACATCGACACCAGACATATTCTAAAAACAGTGAGATCTTAAAAATAGACATCATTACATGGATATTAAAACTGTGTCAAACTATTTTCAGATATGCTATGGCTTTCCTACGTTCTCCAGTACTAGGCATGATGAAAAAAGACAAAATGTTCTTAACTGTCACAATAATTCCACATCAGTACTAAGTGCCTTGCCAAACCAGATGCCGGTGGGGCTTGAACCCGGGACTCATTGATTACAAGTCTACCACTTCAACCATTATGCCCTTTAACCCTTAGAATGCTGGGTAATCTTCTAAAAATAGATTTTTGTGTCCTCTGCTTTTCAAAACCTTAAATATCTGCCCTAATTTTGTTGAGAAAAGATACTCAGAGTAGCAAACAGGTTAGATCACAGGCCAGCCCCCAATTTACTGGGCGGCTGGCCCGGATCTAACCTGTTTGTATAAAGCATGAAGTCAGTTCCAGCACTATAAGGGTAAAGTCAGAATGAAAATATTGTTTTACAGGAAACTTGTCTATGTGTTTTTTCAAATGAAAGCTATTTCAGTTGTATTACAATGCACAGTGACAATTCATTCATATAATTCATTCATTCGTCATATATACTTCCTCTATGACATACAAGATCTCATTATACGGAAGTAGTTGTCCGACATCCATAAATGAGACAACGATAAATAATAGATTCTAAACAGTGAAGCTCTTCTTAAGTTATATATGCAATAGTTCTGTAAACCTTTACCAGACCATTGTAAAATAAATGTCAGTTTCACCTATCCATACTAGTAACAAATATGTTTATAAGTAAGTGATTTGCACAAATTTATGGATGTATGTTATCTTAAACAAAGGCAGGGTTGTCATTAATTTTTGGAGTAAGAGGCCAACTTTTGATTTGAGGAGGCCAACAAAGGTAGGTTTTACTTATGACCACCTTTCATACTTTTTGTTATTTGAGCCGCCCTAAAAGTCATTTCAAGTCGCAATTTGACCTGTGGCCAGCTCCTAACGACAACCCTGCAAAGGGTCCCAATAAAAGGGATATGTCCATTGTTAATTATGCTTTTCTACTAAAAACTCGATAAAGTACTAGTAGTGTGGATCTGCATTATTATCCTTTATATCTGTAGTGAGCATGTATAAAATAGGCAGTTCTGAAAAGTATCTGGACCTCTGTAAATAATTGATAATTAGAAAGCAATAATAATATATTGACATTTCTGATTGGGTGAAAAACAGCAATTCCATTTTTCCACCAAATATTGATTTCTAGGGAATGCTGTACTACGCACTATTGTTTACATTTCTATTTATAGACCAATGACTCAGATGGATCAGGTCTGAGTGCCAGACAATGTTTTTCATACCTGCAGCTATAACAGTCTGTAACGCAAAACTTTACCTTTCTCTCACATGATTGTTTCAAATTGAAAGCAACAGAGCCATAAATCATGGTATTTTCATTCGAAGTAAACCATTACAACATAAGGAGCAAGAAATTGTATATTCTAAGCAAATTCTCCTTTTGTTTCTGCAGTTTATTCAGTTGTCTGGTTCAATGTCTGTTAAATAAAATCAATATGTATATGAATGAGAGGGTAAAAGTGTTATCCTATTTATTTACCAACCCCACAACAACCTTTGACCACTGTACAGTGTTCATGATGTTTTTTGTTGTTTTTTTTTTCCCCACTATTGTCAAATTTCCCTCTTGTCATGATTCCCAACTGTAATCCAAATTGAATCACTTTCATCTAAAGCAGACAATTTTTCAAGCGTTTGTTGCAAGTGTCTTTTTGAAGCACTGCCAAAAAAGCAAATTTGCTCCAGTTAAGATAATTATCACAACTCTAAAGTGCTTAAAATATTTGTCAATCAAATATGCAGTTTTCATAAATATCTTTCTTCAAACTGTTAACCTGTTGAGACTTTCTTTACACTACAAGAACCAATATATAAGTACTTACATTTTCATTAAAAAATTCATGTTAATGTCATAGTACCAGAGATAACGCATTAAAAATTATTCCTTAGTAACTGGTGCATCCTATTCTAAAAATAATTGTTACAATTTAATAAATAAAAAAACCCATTCCATGTCACAATCTTCTAAAAATTCTCATTTTGGTAACAATGGTTTCTTTTCAGTTCCTCTACTAAATAAAAAAAGAGAGCAAGTACATTATATCATGGGTTCAACGCAAGACTATAGCAAGTGCTTCACAAACGTGAAGCACTTACTATAGTATTGCGGTGAACCCTCGGTATGAGGTATGTGGTGTATTGCTACCTTCCTTCAGGTAATAGTACTTATTCATCAAAACATGGGGGGAGTAAATAAACTATTTATCATCCCACAATAGATATTACACCATCCCATATCATGTGGAATAATAATTGAACACTGAGTTCACCCTTAGCCCTTTCACTCCAAAATGACTCAATTCAAAACACCTGCTGCAGAGGTCATTAGAAACCACTTTGTGGAAAGGGTACATTACTCGTGAACGGAGAATGATTCCTAACAAGGCATCAGCAGTTGATGCTTGTAAATTAGTCCTTTAGCTATTCAACCTAACTTGCCTATTAACCCTTTACCAAACAAAAAATGTGATAAAAATGGAAATAATCTTCTGATAGAGATGAAAATCACGAGCAGTTCCTCCTTTTCCCATAATGTTTTCCAGAGCCGTCTACAACAAACTGATCAAATGTCGTTATTGTTTGGTAGTGGGTTGAGTTAGTATTTCTAACTTGAATCACAGCGACAATACTAATCTTTTACATTAGTCTTCTGCAGAAGTTGGACCAATCATGAATTCTAGTATGGGAGGAATGGATTAGTTACCATATAAATATATATTTGAAACTAGGTCCATCCTGTTTAAGATAATGATTATAAATTTAACAATATCTCTATAAGATTTTCAGATGAATAACATGCTTCAGGAATAACAAAGTGTCCAACACATGCCTTCTATCATATCACAAAAAAAAATAAAAAAAATGAGTAAATCCTATTCACGATTAAACCACCCTAATGGAAAGAAAAAATCTGAAGCCTTTGACATGTGTATAATAAACCTTAAATGAACATTGCATGAGTAATGTCAGCGAGGCAAAAAAAAAGAATCAATGCGTTTTGTGAAATGTGCAATCTCCACAGACAGATTTCCCCTTCCTATCACAGAAAAGTTTTCATCTGTTGACTTTTTGAATAGCTACAACTGAAATTGTTGCATTTGGAAACCCAAAATTGGGAACTAACAAGCTATCGAAACTGAAACTAGATTTTCGGAAAAAGAACTGCATGTTTCTAGAGCCCCCCCGCCTGTTTTAAAATTATCAAAACTGCCATGACAGGTCTGACAAGCATAATCTGTTTGGACCCATTTCTTCATTTTAGCCCTTTCTTGATATCAACCATCATGCCCTTGCAGCAGCAGAATTGGGACTTTAAAGGTATAGATAGAAAAAACCACTGTGACAAAAGCAGAAAGTCTCATGGTGAGCAGTTACTCTCCCTTTTTTACATTCTTTTAACCCTATACCAATACTTTTAATTGCTGTTCGCTATTTATTGTATAAGGACCAGGGGCCCGTTTTACTAAACAGTTTACGCTCTCCGAGACGCTTCCAATGACGTGTCACATTGCAATATTGTACTTTCATTGAAGATATTATCCATGTTAATCAATTATGACTTAGGCAAACATTTTCCGTAAGTTGTTTAGTAAAACGAGCCCCAGTTGCAAATTCACACACAAGGGAATACATTGAGTCAGATGATAATGCTGATAAACACCCATCTTATGTTAATGTCATCTGCATTCATGAGATAAACAGCTAATCTTATCTGTTACAAACTCAAGGCTGCCAGCAGGCATGTATGTTCTGTACTACTCATAGGTACTTCATTTCAATCCTTCTCAAAATGAGACATAATGAATTGAAATTAACCGGTTAACTCTCCTACAAGAATAATCCACTCATGAATCTGATTAATCTGCAGATATCTTTAAAACCCAATGCAACAAAAGGACAAATAACTCCTTGAGAAAAATTTTAACTTTTGCTACAGTGGTTTCTTTTCAGCATAGAGAAAAAGCTTATTTTATTTTCAAATTCGTATTTTGTTGTTGCTTTCAGGCTGGATCAGTCAAAAAATAATTATATGGGGAATGGGTTAATGACATTCAATATTATAATTTTGTTATTATTTCAATATATATCATTGTTATTAATGTTGTTTATATCTTCTATGGTTTTACTTTGTGCCAACAAAATTCAATTTCAGACACTAAGCCTAATAACTATATAATATAATTTTGTAGGACCTTTGTTTTCATTTTTTTTTCAAGGAAATCTATAAATCCCATTGTTAGTAAATTAAAGTATATCATAAAATAAAAGACTTAACAAATTTAGAAAAAAAAATTGTTTCATTGCCTCATCTTGAACATATTTATTTTCAAGGCCTGATGAATTAGAGCTTTGACTTAAAAAATCTTTCCGTAAACTCATCAAAGCATTAGAGTGGAAATACAGACTAAAGGAATAAGATTGTAAACAGCATACCTTTTATTTATTCTCAAATAACATAACAAACCAGTGTGTGCCAGTTCTGGCACATAACAAACTATGTACTGATTATTCACCAGAGTAGAACAGAATGGGAACAGTTCCAAACTCTGTTGTTCTACTTAAAACATTGACCCTTTTAAGATTAACATTATGGTAGACTCTGTCAATCATTTTGTTAAAAAAACAATAACATGCAATTTAGACAGTATGAGGGTGATTTTTGTCTTTAAGAACAGATATTTTTTGCAAGAGGTAAAATTTATCATAAAATAAACTTTTGATTTCAAATCATTTTAAATGGTTTACAGCAAAATAACAAAATTTTTTGTTAAAGGGTTACACAGAGGCCCAGATAGAGTCTGAGTGCACAATTTTCCTTGCAAGACATTCATAAACAGATGTACATTTCTCTTGTGTAATTGTAATTGCCATGTTTGTTTGGCATAATAGGCTTCAACAAAAAAGTGGAACTTCCCACACGACAACTTAACCTTCGAAACATCATAGAAAACGGCAGTTAACTTTTAAATGATTTATTAATGAATCAATGATTATAATTGTCCCTAAATGTCTAGTGTGTTGAACTCTCCTTAGCAATAAAATGATACAAAGCAGCAGATGATAATTCTAATTCTTAACCTTTTTCTATTACATCAAACTCTCTCATGTATATCATCCCTAATGAAACATCCCCAAGAACAGATGATTGCTGGGTATTAATTGTTTCATGTTGTCATCAAGTGTTTATGATAATGCAACAAATTATGGCGGTATTTAAAATCTCTTATTTAACTGATTTTGATTGAAATGCCTTGCCATGATAGAAGAGAGCAGCAAACCAGACATCATTTTCTAAGAATTGAGCAAACACTGATGTCAACTTGAATTTAACATGGAGAAGTTCGACACCCTTTTTACAGCATGCATAACGAATTATTAAATGATACATCAATTGTTGCAACTGTGAATTAATTGATTGTCAATGCAATTGTCAAACAGCAAAACGTCTTTCAGAGTTTAAAAAAAAAAAAATTCAAAGGTATCGGGGATAAACATCTCAAACAGAAGAAAATCAATAGAAAGTTGACAAAGCTGTTGCAAAGGCCGTGGCTTTGTACACGCAGAATTTGTAGGTTAAAGTATGACCATGTTATTTTTGTTGACATTTTCCCGACGATAGCAGGTCATCGAAAATTTGCAATAAAGAAGAAAACCTTTGTATTCAAGAGATACAATATGTAAATGTAAATATTTTACCCAGCTGCAAACGTCCGCAACGTAGAGTTGCTCTCAAAATTCCGCTGTCTGGAGGGAAACACTAAATTTTACAAAAATACCACTTCACGACAGGCCGTGTCAGCCATATTGAAATATTGTATTTATTGTATTCTTCCGCGGTCAAATGGGCGTAAAACCAATTTCTTTTACAATAGCAATTACAAAGAAATAATTGTTGATAAAATATTTTAAATAGAAAAAAAGATGAATTCAAGCTATTTATGTAATTGTTTGGAATACAAACGCTTTCAACAATCGACTTTATCATAAAGCCTTGCATGAGAACTATTTTAATAAAAACCGCCTTACCGCTTGTCTACATCTCCTAATCCGACATGGTTCCGAATTAGACAGATCTTGGTCTGATTTGCAAGATTTTGCATAGTATCTAAGAGTTAAAATTGACAATTTGCATTCATTTTTGTTTTACATAGATGCATAGTTCAAATTCCGACAATGCAAAAAGAGGCATTGTTTTGTTGTCACGGACGAAATCCGATTGTTTCTAAAGCTCACCTTCTTTAATATAAGCGAGACAACTCTTACTTAATTATGTCTTAAGATTGTACTAGTTATGTCCCCTTTACACTATTTTGATGTTCAGAGATTTTGTCTGAGTGCAACACCGGGCCCCAACAGTTTAACCCATTACTTAACAATGACAATATTTGACCAGTTTGTTGCAGACGACTTTGGAAAACATTGTGGGAAAAGGAGAAATTAGTCATGACGAGCAATTTCCTTTTCCGACAATGTTTTCTACCCTATCAGAAGATTATTTTCCAATCTCATCAAATTTTGAAATGTAGTCTGCAAACTCTTTGAATTTGGGACAGTCGAAAATTTGGTGTTATGTAGAGGGTGAATCGGTAGCGATCGTCCGACTTTGAATTCAGGGGTCCCGAGAACGAAACAAGACTCGCTAACTGAAGTCAATGCGGAATGCTTCATTTTTATTTCAGAAAGGCAAATCATTCAATATGTCGGTGGCTCGGTAAGAATACGGCAATGGAGTCCAGATTCCTTGCCTCGAAGGCTATTGCATTATTGACTGACGCGCGATTAATGCCCACGTGTTGAAAAAAAGCTTCGTTCACGGATCATTATTGAGACTAATGGCAAAGTACCGAATAGACAATAAAAAAAAGCCTGAATATATGTACTGAGCGATGCAATATGACTGAACTACTGTTCAGACTAACACAAAGCACATATTTAACAAATCAAGCATCCAGCCAATAAACCAACGGTCAAACCAATAAATGTTCTTAGATATGAATGACAGCATTCTTGATATTGACGAAAACATGAAGGCCGGAAAATCATTTCTCTGTTTAACCCTTTACCAAACGCCAAATTGTTGACTGTCCCGAATTAAAAGAGTTTGCAGACGACATTTCAAAACGTGATGAAATTGATGAATTACCCTCTGATAGGGCAAAAAACATTGTTGGAAAAAAGGAGGAACTATTCCTCACATGTAATTTCTCCTTTTCCCACAATATTTTCCAGAGTCGTCTGCAAGAAAATGGTCAAATGTCGTTATCCAATAATAACTTATTGTTTGGTAATGGGTTATTACAAGGTTTGTATCAAGAATTGCTGCAATATTCCTGAAAGGTTGCTTGTTGAAAAACGCCACATTTAATTGAAATGCAATTCAAAAGGGGAAGAACTGTGAGGTTACCATTTTTATGAGAAGACTTGAATTACACCCCTTTGTATGGTAGTAACACTCTTTCTACAACATGACCATTTTAAGAGCAATTTTATTTGTTGTCAAAATGGTTTGTTACTCAGATCATTGATTGAGAGATATATTAGAAAGAAGAAGGGCTATAAATGGATACCTCTCGTGAACAAGACATTATTACATGGAAACGTGACTGAAAGAATGATTTAGTTTTATCGCTGTATATGGATATATCTGACTTTTCTTTTAATCTTTCCGAATGAAAACGATATTCTTCCGAATAACTCCCTACACAGTCACCAGATATATCACAATGAATAGTGAAATCAAGCAATAGCTATTAGAAAAACACACTTATGGTACTGTCTGAGAAAAATGGCCCGAAGTGGCACCTGGGCAAAATTGAGTATTTATCATTCCTAGACACCATAAGGTCTGCGGAACAGGTCAAGTTCAAATTTTTGTCCAAACATGATTTTTGAAAGAATTGTAGCAATGTGTTCAATTAGTAGAGCAATTGGTAAAATTATGACGCCATCTTTAATCGCGTTTTTCTCGATAACGTCATGTGATGATTTTTGGCCAAAAGTCTTAGTCACTAGAGGTACCCAGTCACTAGCACATCTATAAATTATTTCTCTGATACATGTATATCTGAGTTAAATGTATTTTAAACTGTTGGTAGGTACATCATTTCGTTTATCCACGCTCCAGATGTTTCCATGGCATAACTGCACAATATTCTTTCCAAGCCTCTCACTTCTTTCCACGTTGATAGGTAATGGTAGGACTACATTTGTGAAAGACGAAACCCCTAAGTTGAGAAGTTGAGATGATTTATCGAACATTGGGAAAACATGCTCGTGTAACCTTGCATTCGAAAGCTCGACTAGTGTTTCCCACGAGGTTGACAGTGTAAAACTCGCTTGTAAAGCCTCCATGGCTTTGACAAGGTTGTACTTACCATAGGTGCGTTGGTTTTAAGTCCGTTTTTTATGGATCGGCGTTTAGGCAAATGTTAATGTAGAGAAGACATTAAATTGTGCATTTTGCAGACAGTATCATTTGAACTACACGACTGAATCTATATTGATGATACTTTTTAGAAGCGTCTCGATTAGACGATTCTAATGAGTACACCCAATATCATAGGCGTAGGAGCAGGGGGGGCCAGGGGGGCCCGGCCCCCCCAATATCCAGACTGGGGGGGCCAGAGTATACTTTGGCCCCCCCCAATATTCACAATGGCAAATGAAGATATTTGTATAGAAAAATGAAAGAAACGAAATTTAACAGCAGAATAAAAATAAATGTGTATTTTTGTGCTCTATGTAATTCCAATTCGCCTTTTGTTACGAACAATAACCAAAATCTTTTTGACGTCATCATCGCAAATGGCAATCTGAACACATCGGGTTTATCCAATGAAAACTCAGCTCACTAAAATACCTGGGAAGTTTTGATCGACGGAAACAGTGGTGTAAAACATGTTCTTTAAAAGGTGTCAAACTATATATTGTTTTCAACTACTAGATTTCAATTAGCTGGATCCGTGGCTGTGACAGTCTGGTCGCCGCTACTTTTTGTTTAGTTCAACACAATTGATTTCCGCGTGAGATCGAGACCTGGCATATCCTTTTTTTTTTTTTTTTTTTTTTTATTAAAGATACATGTTTCCATACGCTTTCTTTTAATTCTTATAATGTTATTGAATTTGTACATGCATGAATAGTCATGAAAAAGTTTAGGAACATTTATTCTTAGACCGGTCCTCATCTGAAGTTGGCCCCCCCAATGTTGAAAACGCTCCTACGCCTATGAATATAGAGTAGATTGAACAATGCGGAGGTGAGCAATGATTCACTTGTTACTATAGACCCACGTGGATAAATCGTCACCTATTGAAGCAAATGATGTTCGTAGATTATTGTTCGAGACGATTCTATTGGGAACCTACAATGTAGGGTTAAGACTAGAACTAAGAAGTTAAAGGTAAACACACATAAAGCTAGCCTTGGATCATGGCCTTAGTATGTGGTAAACGCACAGACTAGGGTACCGTTAAACTAAACAGTTTCTTCTAAAGAAATGCGTATGTACAAAACAACATTCCACCTAATTTCAACAAAGCATTAAAGCAACTTTGCAAAGTAACACATGATTGGAATCGTCGCTTCGTGACGCTTGCAATGACATGTCACATTACAATGTTATGTTTCTCATTTGAGATACTTATTGACGTTTATCAGTTTTGACTTACGCAAATGTTGTTAGTAAAACGGGACCCAGGAACCTTTACTAACCTTAAGTAAGTATATACCTCCGATACAGACCCGTGAAAGCGGGTAGCTAGCCCTCCATGGATGTTGTTTCAGGATCAAATTAATGGGTGTCCGGGACACCCCCGGAAAATTTTGAAAATAATAGTGCAATCTGATGCAGTTCAGGCGATTTCAGTGTCAAATAGAATACACAAGGACGTCAAGAGTTTTTTACATAATATATATTATATGAAGTATATTTTTGTTATTTTAAAACTTTCCTGATTTGTTTTTTCAGACTTATTGGGATTCAGCCGTGTACTCGCGTTTAGGCAGCTACATGCCTGCCGTGTTTCCATGATTGGCGTCCTAACCTTAAGTTCGTATATACCTCCGACGCAGGCCCGTGTTTACGTGTTGGGGGTCCCTGCTGACAGATCCTAAACACGCCTAGTTCCTTTCCAACGAAACGTGAAAACGTTTAAGCCACCACGCTATCAGTTGTCAATTAAGACTGTAACGGTTTTTTTTAGAGAGATACGCTCTAATCTGTATTCATTTGTTTTTTCTATAATAAACACACGTACGTGGTATAAACTTCCAATTAGCCCCGGTCGTTAATAGACCGAGTCGTAATGAAACCATCCTCGACTCACTGGTCGGGGGTTCGTATCATGGTGCGTTGATGCCCAGCCTGTGTTGCAAGAACCATTCCCACCTAAATGTGCTATCCTTAACCCGTTACAAAACGCCAAAATTTCGACTGTTCCTAATTGAAAGACTTTGCATAAGACGAATCAAAATGTGATAAAATTGAAACATAATCTTCTGATAGGGTGGAAATCATTGTGGGAAAAGGAGAAATTGCTTGTTACAAGCAATTTCTTCCTTTTCCACAATGTTTTCCAGAGTCGTCGGAAACAAACTGGTAAACTGTCGATATTGTTTGGTAATGGGTTAAAGGGTGTATTAGTAGAGTATACTGTCTTGAATAGAGCCTAAATGTCGATCGAGGGGTAAGTGTTCGAATCCTACGAATAGCAGAATAAGCATTGCAAAGCTTTCGTTGATATACATACAATGCAAGAAGGGCTACTGGTTATGTATACCTTGAAGTAAAACCAACAATGATTGATATGAGAAAAAGCAATTTATTTAATAAACGATTGACACAAAACACACGTGCGTTTAAATTGATTCAAAGTTTGCTTACAATTTGCCCCTAAACTACAGAGGTAGAACGTCGGCCTCTTGCAACGAGGGTCCCGGGTTTAAATCCCCGTTAGGCGGGGTAAAAATTTCCAGCTATCCAGGAAAGTATCAAGGTAGCAGTCACCGAGAGTGACTTTGAACAAGCGTTAAGCTTCCTTCACAATCGACGTAAATCAAATAAGGTAAACTTATAAAACTTATAAACAGTACATACAGGGCGAATATGAACTCTTGCCTGTTATGCCTGTTGGCATGTAGGACAGCAACAAAGCATTTCCACTCCTGTCTGTTTTTTGCCTTTCTTTCAGTAGTTCCCCAGGTTTGGTTGAAACTTTTCAATTCTCCTTCTACAGTCCTACTCCATGTATTCTTTGGTCTGCCTCTTTTTCTGTTTCCATCTGGTGTCCAGTGAAGAGCTGTTTTGGTGGTAGAGCTGTTTTCTCGTCTTAGAGCATGACCAATCCATTTCCAGCGTTTTCTAAGAAGTATTGTAGCCATAGCTTCTTGGTTGCACTGGTTCAAGAGGTTGTCATTGCTTATTGATCTTGGCCAAACAATATGTAGGATTCTTCTTCGGCTTTTGGTGTGAAATGACGATAGTTTCTTTAGGTCGCTTTCAGTCATTCTCCAGCATTCTGATCCATAAAGAAGAGTTGATAGTACGCAGGTCTGGTATAACTTTAGTTTTGTATTTTTTTTTGTATTGCGATGATTTCCAAATGTTGTTAAGAGATCTAAAGACGGTTCTTGCTTTGTTTAGTCTGTTTTGTATGTCATCACCTGACCCTCCATCATTTCTTACACAGCTTCCTAGGTAAGTGACATTTTCTGTGTTTGGTAGATCTTTCTCGTCAATTCTAATAGATGTTGGGTTGTTTATGTTAAGTGTCATGACCTCTGATTTTGTTAAACTAACTTGGCGAATGTACTAAGCAATAATTACAGATGCTGCTACGAAGGTGACACCTTACACCTATTGTAGGTCACGGAAGTTTCGTTTTCCCAGGGGACGGCTCATTTCGACTCATTATCAAACGTAGGAGCTGAGGTAAGCTGTTTCCGCTCTCTCATTAACTCCTCTGTCGGTGGTAAATTCGGGGAAATAAAAGAAACATTGTCTTAATCATCGGGGTGTCAATTTCGGTATCTTGTAGATAGCTCGCCCCCGTATGCTAGTTATATAGGACACCGGAAAGCGTTTGTGTAAAACATGTTGGACCGAATCGGCCTGCTCGATTCACCGGATTAGCTCCATCACGGTGGCTGTATCGTTTTCCCACACGGACTTTTGCGACATTTCTTATTAAAAGTATAAATTGAAATCTGTAAAAAACTCACGCTTTATTTGCCCAAAATTCCGACCTAAAACTGCTACCTCACTCAAGAACAGAGATAACAAAAGAAGTAAAGAAATCATTCCATTAAACCGTTTGTTAGACTAATTACTCCAATCGTAGAGTGTTGCATCTACAACAAATGGAGACGTTCCAATTCTTTCAAAGCATGCTTCAAAACATATTGTATATTCTCATACACACCCAAAGTGTCTCTCCAGACCAGTCTATGTAGAGTTTGCAATGCTTTATTTTAACTTTCAAAATACACAGGGATATCGATACATGTATTCTCATATGATTAACAACGCTGGTTTGTTATGCTATGCCGAAATTAATTTTCTAAATCTGTTATGTGATAAATACCCCAAATCGAATAAGTTTTGATATATATCAACATACAGAGTGAAGCATGTTGCGGATGACTTTCGATGTTTATCTAAAATGTACTTTCCAATTGACAATTTGGCTAACTTTCTTATCTTATTGTATGTTTCCAATAGCAAGTTGGTTTCTAAAGCAGTGACTCACATGATACGCTGATAATAAAGAGTTTTTGTTTATCATTTGACATGTGTTCATGAAAAGTAAAAAGCCAACCCTGCCATATTCATGATAAGTTAATGGATTCGTACAATAAACCCAAATCACAATTATCTTTTATGGTTTGATCATTTAAGACCATCGTTTGATACGCGCCACACAAAGAAAGGTTACATACAGGTAGTGTGATGGGTAGTTCCTTTGCTAAAATAGAATCTTTAACTTGTCATTCAAAGTAGCATTTCAATCATTATGAGAACGCAGAAAACACTTTGACAATATGTTTTCCCCTATATTTACACCATACGTACTTCGTTTCTTGCTATGCAATTTCGACAAACATATTTCTAGAAGTATATTCATGGGTTTCTCGTTAGCTACCGTAAACTAGAAAATTATTTTCGGAAAGAAGGCGTTGTTCTGACAGTTCATTGCTATTTATTTCAAGATCAACAAAGAGGGGATAATAAAGTGTACTCAAAGTGCAATTAAACATCACTATCATCTGCGAAGCCCTTCTATACATTAACGTTCACGATGACATAGTCATGGTTGGAAAATGCTGTTTAAAGACTGCTTTTATTATTCTCTGCATTAAATACTTTAGCATATGCTAATTCAGGATTTAGTAAGTAGTAGTACGTTTATCTGGCATGTATTGGGATTTCGTTTTAATGTAGCACTCGCAAAAGCTTCAGCAACAGTTTGGATAATGAAATATGACATTTGCTCCGTATTGATTAAACAACACATGAAAAATAGTTCTGACGAAGGTTTTAGCCCGCGCAGACTTTATTTAGATGGCGAATGAATAATGTGTGAAAGGGCGTTTGGGCAAAATTTTATCGATAAACTTGCAGGGCTCAAAATATGGTATATGTATAGTCTCAGGATGCTTCGCATCTTAGTTCAAAAGCCACTCACAATCCATTCCGACACCTGCAAAACTTTCACTCGGCCCTTTTACGCAATAAACCAAGTAGCAACTGGGATGTTTTGGGTTTTCGTGATATGAA